>JAZGTK010011474.1:4415-15585 GCA_036877625.1 Ambastaia sidthimunki | reverse complement strand
CCTTCATCCGCTCACATCTGTTGCGTTTCTTTGGCTTACATATGCAAGCTTTTCTCCCGTAGCCGGCCAAACGTTCTTACAATATTTCAATTTCACACATTTGCTTACGACGGCTAACATTCGCAAACAAGATTTTTATTTCTTTGTCATTAATGCAGCCTTTGCAGAGCTCTCTCGCAAATTATAACGGTGAAAAGTATTTGCAGTTTTCCACCGTCATTCATGCTACGCAGGTTTTAATGCGATCAAAGTCTCCAGCAGTCAGTGCCGGTGAAAGACATCGACCCCCAAACTGCTGGCGATGTGTCTCGCCCGCAGCGGCCTGCAGAAGTCTAATGCTATGACATGGATGGGGCTATCAGCAGAGCACAGGCTAGCTTGAGAGGGGAGCTGATTTTGCCCCGTCAGAGGCCGGCTGAATATGTGATCCACCGTTACAGTGGAAGAAGATAAAACCCCAATACCCTGCCTGTGATCTTTATGGGGTGCCAAAAGTGTGTGTGTGGGGTTACACAGAGGAAAAGCTAAAGAGTCTATTCTGAGAGCTATAATGCGGTGTGTTTTAAATGAGTGTGTGCTTTATGCATTGTTTTGCATTGTTGTGTATACATGTTGTGTATTATATGTTGTGTATCGGTTGAAAATTATTGTGGGTACCTGTTTTTCTATTCATAAATAAATGCACATAATGAGGTTTGGAAATATGAAAGATTTTAATTTGAATCTTGAAAGTATAAATACACTATATATGAAAGGGCCAAATTAACCTGTTTATTTGACTAATTAAACATCTAAAAATAACTAGTAACTCAGAATGAGTAATAAACAAACCAGAACCACAGACCACTAAAGTAAAAAAAAACAAATTTGACTTTGAGTTTTATTCTATATAATTTTTTAAATAATTCTAACATGATTTAAATTCCTTTATGGTTAATATGACACATTTAACAGACTTCTCTCTCCATCTCTCTCTCTCTGTCTGTCTCCCCTGTGCATTGAGACTGTGTGTGGGTAGATTTAGAACCGAGATCAATAAGAAATGTAGAAATCAATGCACTTAGCACTAGGAAATCAATGGGTCCTAATCGGGATGCCGATGGCACAAGTCAAAACAATTAAGAGAGAAGAAAAATGTTTAACAACCTCGACTCTCTTGCTTACACAGTGAAGACGAGAGAGAGGGAGAGAGAGAAAAGAGAGAGAGGACAAGAGGAATACAGTGGCGAGGAGATTACAGCTGGGAATCAGGAAGTGCGGAGAAAAGCGGAACAGCTCAACACTGATAGAGGGAAGCGGGCAGGAAAAAGAGGATACTGAGTCAATGAAATGGGTGCAGACGAGGAAAAATACAGGATGAAAATAGAGGACTTTGACATGCAATTATCACCAGAAAAGAAAAAGAGGGCAGCAGAGGGAAAGGGAGGGAAGATTTGACACAAATAATGAACGGGATCTGGCAAGAAAACTCCATTATGGACCACAGCCAACCTAAATGGACCATCACACAACTTCAAATGGTGACTAAGCAAATTAGGGTGTCAAAGGTTAGTGTGAGTATTCGAGGGCGTGTTTTTAATGCGCCGGGCAGCAGTTGGTTCAACGGCCCCATCAGATGGTCAAACACAGGGGCGCTCATCCATGCGTTAGCATGTATATCTAGCTGTCAATCAAAAACAGCCCTAATTAGCGATACACCTTGACCGAATGACATCCAGCAAATCAGATGCAGAGAAAACAAAACACAACATTACCTCACTGTATGAAAGCACAGAATAGCTACAGTGGCTCGGGCTGACGCAGAGCGGGTGGGGTGTGATTTGGGGTCGATCAATACCTGAACCCCACACTGACCTCAACCTCATTCTTAAGGCAGACGGAGTAAATCAATGCAGAAGGGTTAAGACTACTGACTAGTGTATAGATTGGTGAGGTGCCAACTAATCAGTGACTTACTGAATTTGACATCACGCCTGTTAACCTATTGATATGACACTCAGTAACATGAACAAACATGCATGCGAGCCAACATACTCTCACACTCACTGGCATATAGATACACAATGCATACATTCAAAATTTGTATGTGTATGTTTACACACACACACACACCCGCTCTGTGTGTGTGTGTGTGTGTGTGTGTGTGTGTATGTATATATGTACATATATATATACGTATATATGTATAATTTTTTTCCTTATAGAACAATATATAGAAAGCAAATGTAAAATAAAGAACTGCATAAAGAACTGCAAGAAAAACGTGAGGTGCAGAAGAGCAAGTGTGAGGAGTGTGAGTGAGTGATAAGACGAGGAGAAAAGAGAGAAAGAAGAAAGCAGGTTGTATCAAGGGAGGTTACAGCATTAGGGGCTCAAAGGCGAAGGGGGGATACCTCTGATATTTGGGATTAGAAAACATGTGGTGAAGTGGGCAGGGATTAAGCAGGAAGATGGAGAAAGAAAGAAAAGGAGAAGGCTGTTTGGGGGAGGAGAAGTGACCACAACGATACTGTGGAAATACTTAGTCTGGAGAATTCTCTGTTTATCTCTTTGTTATTCCTGCACTGCCTTTCTTCAGTTCCTGTCTATTTCATGATCTCTCTAAAACATTTTATATGTCACTCACACACACATTATACGGCAAAGTAGCAGTACAGTTTGTAGATACAGTATATATATTTACAGTATATATAGGTGTATACTATATATATATATACACACACACACACACACACACATATATATGTACAGATACACTTGTATATATAGAGAGAGATAAAGGTTGCTAGGGGTGATCGCTGTTGCCACCAGTGCAAATTGACCCCTTCCTGTAGCTCTTCAGAAAAAAATACAACACTGTTCCTTTTATCGACTGATGGCAACACCCTCATTTTGTGAAGGAAACTGTTTTGGGGGGAAAACAATTACTGCAGCGTTCTTATTGTAAATAAAAATGACAATGCAAAATCAAACAGGCCATGCAGCTAATATATATCTACAGTCATTAAAAAACCTCCATCTCTCTTTTTTAACAACCTCCCTCTGAACATCTGTGTGTGTTTGCCTGGCTTCTCTCTCTCCTAATGTGTGTGTGTGTGCACGGGTGAGTGAGGGTGTTTGGGGCAGTGGGGGGTTGATGTTTAGGGACTCTTGAAGGTTACGTTCAGTGTCAGTGGTCAAGGTCAGGTGTTAATTCATGAGAGCGAGTAAGCGAGCAAGAAAGAGAGAGAGAGATGTATAGAAAGAAAGCAAAACTCTGCACAAACATGAGAGTGGATGAAGGAATAGCAAAATTTGACCAAGTAACTGTCACAACATCATGACTGTTAGATGACCAGCATCTCTCTCTCTGTCTCTCTCTCTCTCTCTCTCTCTCTCTTTCCTCCCCTTACCCGTTTGACCACAGGGGTCAGTCTTCAGCGAATGAGGTCATTTGTCTGGGATGAAATTGACCTCCAACCTCAACTTGATCGCTTGCCCGCATTCTAACCACCTCGACGACCAACCAGCGCCGAGCTTTGGCCGCGTGCGTGTGTGTGCATGCGTATGTGTGTTTGTCTCAAAACATCAAGTCATTTTCTCATTCTGTAAATAAATAAAATAAATGGATACATATTTTACAAAACCTAAACATATGTGGAGAAAAATATGATCTTAATACCGGCTCATCAAAAATTAACTGTTCACATATTATTCATTTGGACTGATCTGTTTTTTTTTAAATGTTTAATAAATATCAAATCTTTAAAAAGCCTTGTGCAAATTGTGATCAAAATTCATACAAACACACACACACACACTTGATGTAGTCTCTAATATAAGCACACACTATAACATACAGACAGGAAAACACAAGTCAAAAGGGTCAGTGTTTGGGTTCAATACTTCACTGACGCTCTTATGATGAGATATCAGAAAGTCAATAATCAGCTCAGAAGAATCAGAGCTATTGATTAAACACAGAGCAAACAAGAGAAAGAATCTATACCACTCGCCCACAGACAGCAATACAGACAACTTACAATTAATCCCACTACCATGCAAAACAATTTAACATCTCTGAAATATATCTCTAAAACAGCAAATGCATATACATTATATATACATAATAAATACTATACATTACACACACACACACACAAAATCTTCCATTTCACATTGTAAGTGTAAATGTTACATTAAACATTTTATATAGATGTATAACTGTGAACTGTGTATCTAATGCAATAATTAATGGTACCAGTTTCAACACAATTCAGGAAGTGTTGGCTGTAATTTATATGCGTATAAATATCGACACCATTGAAATAAAAGGTTTTTACTGCTATTTATTTGTACGTGCACATGTGGCTGTTTTGCACTAATGAAATCGGGAGCAGTAACAGCAGATGATGCGCGCTCCCGAGACTGACCAGCTGCCCTTTGACACTGAGGTCGCGAGCTAACGGGCGACGCGCTTTACGCAGCGTTGTGGACAAATGGTGTTTTTAACATAATGGCAAAAATTTATTATTAGCATTATTCTGGTATGATTTCCTGATCGTCACAGTATTTTGGACCCGGGTTGTTGTCTAAATTGTTGTACAAGCTAAAAGATGAGCAATACTTGAACTATTTGCCTTTATTCTGTTTTGGTCAAGGAAAATATCCTGATGGCCTATAGCTACTAACAAGATATAATATCAGAATTACGTCGTGTAAACAACAAACCTAACGACAGATTTTCACACCAAAAACACCTAAACAGTTTGCCTTAAAAAACTTAAAGACCAATATAAATGTCACAGTTTAACACTGGCTTTGAAACGATATTCTAATGTAATGTTTATATTTTTATCATTAACCATAAACATTACGTCTGTGCAATTTTTATTTTATGCAAGATATCTTAGGCGTCTTTCACGAGTCATTTAATAAGAATAATTTTGATACTATTAACTGGTTTATTTTGTAGTGCATGCATTTGTATACTTGGTTGTGTATAGGGTTATATTATTTGTAAGTATTTAAGACAGCAACTAAAATGTCTAAAATGTTGTTTAAATGTTGTTTTTAAGACTTAAAATCTTTCTTTTTTTAGTTTTCATCGACATCTGCTCATGTTCAGGTAATAATAACATGGATTGCTCTAGACTGTTGCTTTTTTCCCCTTTTTATGCCATTTGACATGTTTGCATTTATCATAAATTAAAAGAAACATAAGCAAATGTAACAAACACATTCATAAAATAAATTAAATATGCAAATGCATGCATACAAACCTCCAATTCCGTGTACACCTTTTCCTGTAAATGCAATAAGTTATTGAATAAATACATATATGCATTTTCACGTAAAAATAACCGTTTTGTCAGTTTCTAAATAAAATGTAGTACGATTAAATTGTAGCAGTACAAACACTCTTTTTCTACTCGTTTCGTTGATCATTGTGATAAATAAACGCATTCTAAAATTAAAATGAATATTCAAGTATTTACATAAATTTGCATTCATTTAAAATAGTTTGTGTTTTATATTATACCCTAGTAGGTTTGAATTTTTGCATATTCAATTTTTTAAAATCTAAATACATAATAAAGCAAAAAAAGCAAACGCTTTCCTAATGTAGTTTAGCGATAAGTAAACATAAAATATCTTTCATTTAACATCTTGAACACTAAACATCTAAAATATCTTGTTTCCGTTAATACTCGATAATCAATATAGGAGTGATATTTTAACCTAAATATTATTAAGAATTCAATGACGGTCAATTTTCTAACACAAAAAAGCACGACAATAAATAACACAAAAACCAGTTTACTGTGACGCAAACTTCCGAGTCCCCGACGATAAAACCTACAGCAACACTGAAGTCTACAACAAAACACTATTAAATAATATAAAAGATGTCTGATTTTCATTCTCTTTCAAATTTGACTAAACATAAACACGTATATTGCATGTGTTGAATAATCACGTGTTTAACAAATAAAACAGTCTTTAAAGTTTATACAAAAATGTCATTGTTTCTTTGAGCAGAGAAATAAACTAAATTTCATATGAATTCTGAAAGGGCTGATGGCTAATATTTGCAAAAATAAAAGCTCACGAAAATCTGGTTCAGATTAGTTCACGAAACTAACCTTCCGATTATACCAATAGCCTTAATACAAAAAAACATTAAGAATATGGACCAGGATCGGCAAAATGAAACGTGATAATATGCGTGTTTATGTGGCTATGCATTTATAGAGGGTGACGTCAGGTATATTGGACCAATTTAAAATATAAAATAAAATATAAAATATAGATGCACATAATCTTTAACAATCCTCAAATGTTTGAAATTTACATGAGCTGTTAATAATTTGATGCAAAAATAATGCAACAATGCGCTGGCACCGTAAAACCCCCAACCGTGCCAACAAAAGCTCTTAAATCTCAAAGGACAGACAGGCTAGAGTTTAAACCTGAAGGATCTGGTTGAAATCTTTGCAGCTCTCTGTGTGTCTGCATGTCTGTCTCTCTCTCATTTTCTCTTGATAGAGAGATACCGGCCGCGCGCTCGAGACTTCAAACGCGCGCGCAGAGAGTCGAGAGCCGGGAGGAAGCGTCTCTCTCTCTCTCTCTCTCTCTCTCTCTCCTCTCGACCTGTCGATACCCTGATGGCAGCTCGCTCTTTATAAAAGTCACAATTCCGGCCTTTTAATTGATTTCTCATAATTAACTCAGTGTGTTTATCGATTTCCACTCGACGGCGCATCGGTCTCTCTATCCAGGAACACGCTGGTCGCCAACATCAGCTCTTATTATTTTCCCATTAACTGAGGCCGAACAAACACTGACCACATTCCATATCAATTAAAGCTCAACGGTGCTAAATAATCCGCTATTTGTGGCACCGGCTCCCCGCGACAGGTGGAGAGCTCATCCACACGGAAAAACACGCATGTATTTTACAGCTACATTGTGCGCAAATGCAACATTTGTCAATGGTGTGACCAAATATTCAAGACTGCAGGAATAATGCATTGGAAAAAGTCCAAAACTTATCAGAGACTAATCTAAGTATTTGGACAGGACAATATCCCTTATTTCTATAAAGGTTGATCCACATTTTTGTGCACCCTGTTAGTTCTTTATATTTTTCTTGTCTGTGTTTTTGGGGGGTCCAATTTTAGCTAATCAATAAAATATCTGTAAAAGAAATCCTTTTTCCTGTAGCTCAAATCTAAAGATTCCCGTCCTTCCAAACAGTCGGAGGCACGAGGAACAAGGACAGGAAAACAGTTTATCACCGCTTCTATTAAGAGCTCTCATGACAGGATAATAGCCACTAATTCATAATGTGTAATTACCAGAAAGAACAGCGGTGAACCTGGTGCATCTATTTGCAAAGAAACTGACGGAGCAAAGCTTATAACATTCACAGTCCAGTGTTTACTGTTGCATGCGATGTTATCAAAACTGACAGAAATAATGTACACAGTAATGTAAGCTTTTTGCTGCTTCAGAAAACTTACTTGACCCTTTGCTTATATTTAAATATAGTTATGATCCTTATTTAAACAGTGCAGTGCCAGTTTATGTTCGCACAACATGCATTTTGAGCATGGACAGATATGAAAAGAGGCCAAGCAAAGGAAATCAGCAAAGATGCCGAACTGTTTGGAGAAAGAGGAAGAGACGGAATAAAGGAGCCAGGAGAAAAAAAAAAGAGAGAGAGAGAGTGAACAGGGGAGGATGCAGGCTGGTGTAAGAGTGGATCAGAGGGGTATAAGAACGCGGATGGAGGGAGGGATGTAGAGGCCCCTTCTCTGTAGAATCAAACCCCTTATGAATTAAATGCTTTAAAGCTCTGAATAGGAGGCACGTGCGGTGGGGCCTCTGAGAATAAAAGCTCTCACCCCATCTGCCTCTTTCAGCGAGAAAGAGTGAGTGAGAAAGAGAGCGAGAGATCAGCAGAAAGTAGCAGATCAAATGTGCACGTTGTATCGCGTGAAACGGAAATAACAACAACCAGGTGTGTGTGGCACTATGCAAAACAGCTCAGAAATATGAACTAGTTTGTCTTTTTATTATACGTAAAAACTCAGACCTTGACACACACACACACACGATGTTGTAATCACCCACCTTTAATCTGTCAGCGACCTTCAGACACTTTTTTCTGCATCCCTCACTCTCCTTCCCTCACTTTCCCTGTTGTTCCCAGCATCTTAGCTGTTTCCATGACGACGGAGTAGACACTGATGGGCAAGAGGGGAACATTTGTGAGGGTGGAACTCCACTTGATGGACACATCGGCACATCTGACATGTATCAAACTGGACCTGATATTTGTAACACAGTTTTGTAAATTTATATGTATAATAATAAACACAGAAAAGACAAGCTCAAGTATTATTTTCATCCGCAATTCATTTTTCTTGATCAAAAATTAAAAAACACTATCACTATCGTTTCTAAACATACTAATTTATAAAATGTGTTCAAATTAACATAAAATCAAAACTATTGATCTATTTGCTTTCTTAATGTATGATCCAGTTGCTCGTGAATGATTTATCTTTGCATTTTATTCCAAAAAAATCCAAAAAGTCTTTATATCGATTCATTAAATTCTAACAATAAGCGTTGCCCTGAAATTTACTTTCTGTTAAGGCTGAAAAACATTTATTTTTTAATGCCCTCCTTCTAAAAAACAGAGAACTTTTCCTGATCCCATTAGTGCTGATGAACAAAATCAAATACAGTCACAGTCAGTGTGACGTCTTCCACGAAAGCACACAAATCTTCTGTTTAATATATATAAAAAAACAAACATGTAAAGAAAAGCATGGACGGCAAAGCAATACAGTGAGCCATTAAAATGATGTTTTTAGCGTCAGAAACTAACGGCTTGCAGTAATGCCAGTGAGGTTACCACTGCATGGCTGTATTAACCCAAAGCTGATCACGTCTCGGGCTTCTCAAAACGACAATGCAAGGAATAAAATATCACAATATCACAAATAACCCCTTTAACCTCTTATCAGGTGCCGGCCAATGCCTGGTTTATTTCACACAGACCACCGCATCTCTTCTCTGGTCCACCTGCTTTGCCTCACGCCCCTCTGAGCGCATCCAAAACACTGCTGGACTTTTGTATTTAACCTCTGAAAATTCTCCTGTTTTCCGCCTCTGCTCAGCTCTCTACACCAGCTGCCAGTAACTGCTGGAATTAAACCCAAGTCACTCTTGGCCTGTAATACTGCCAATGGCCTTAAACCACCATTACCTAAAATCCTTCATTAAACTGTCCAGTCTGGTCACTGCGATCAGCCACTTCTGCTCGCCTAAATCCCAAATCCTTCAACGGGAACAGCTCCTGCTCACCCAAGTCCAGAATTTTCCATCCTGGTCTTTCAACGGAACAACCTGGAAATTATAGAGAAACTGACCGGTTAGAATCAGACATGGACAGAAATGTCACCTGCACAAAAACACACACGATTTTAATGTAAAACAAGACAATAAAACGCATCTTTTATTGCTGCTTCACTAAGTTTTTATATGATTGTTCACATGATCATTGTGTGTATTAAACAATATGTTTTCTGATGGTTTAGTAACTCACCGGATCTTTGGGTTAAAGCTTTACAGTACGACTGTTCTCCTCGCGCGAATCCGTCTTACTGTACTGAAAGTTATTTCTAATTCACATCGCTTCGCATTGACATTAATGTGAATTTTATCATTATTATCCTACATGTAAATATAAATCTTCACATTTAAATAAGGCAAAGCCATTTCGTGTAAAATGTTGTCATTAATCTTATAACCACATGCCCTAACTAACCTGAGTTATAGTGATGTTGGGAAATAGTTTAAAATATTTAGAAGTGACTAACAAGATCATTTTGTCTCGTTATGATCATTTTGGCGCAGAATACAGCAAATAATTGTAAAACTTTAAATTAAAACATCTTTAAAACTTAAATTCGTGTAATAACAGGTTGCATAAAATGTGTTAAATTATCCCACATTTGCAGAAGCGCAGAAACAGTTTAAATAAAAGCCTGGATGAATCTCGAGCGCTTAAAATAGTTTGGATGGAGATTTGAGTGAATTGAGTGAGTTTGTCGCCATCTAGCGGTCTGAGTCTTTCTCTGCAGGCGAACATCGTTCAGTTTCCTACAATATAAACTGAATTTACAGCGTCGATTATTCGAGTCTATTCAGTAAACTTGCGTATATGCGTTAAAATGTTGCGGTAATTTGTTATATACCTTCTTCCTTTATATATATATATATAAACACAAGACACATATATATATAAAATACAAGACACAACAACAGTTAAATCCTTTTAAACTATGATGTCCGGATTTTCGTTTTTGCGACCCAACTTTCTATTTAAATCGAGTTAACTAAAACTATATTGCCACATGTAAGATATTTTTCATCATTTGGTGTAAGAAACTAAATCTTGTTTCTTGTTGCACCACTTAAATCAAACATCATCCTATTGAATGAACTGTTCTATGTGTGCACGACCCCACCTGCACGTGAACGCGCACCCCCAAACACAGACCACCATCCACAATTTCTCGTCATCACCCAAACATCACCGGTCAGCCACGTGACCCCCCCATCCGTGACCCTGACGACCTAGGCACCATGGCAACCCTGTGACCTATGCAGCAGTTGCCAAGGAGACAACCTTGGAGCACATCTGACCACTGCCCCTCCCTCCCCCCGTTCTGCTGAGACGAGGCGAGCGATCGATATTCTATCACACAGAACAGTGAAGCGAGAGAGAGAGAAAGAGAGAGAGAGAGAGAGATTGGGCTCCGCATTGAGCAGGAAGATTAAAGCAGGCCGGACAGCTGACAGTGTGTGTGTGTGTGTGTGTGTGTGTGTGTCTCATAATGAGGAGCCATATTTCTGTTGTTTTGGTGTGTTGGCTTCAAGGCATGTTTGTAATTCTGTTTTTAGGTGTGGTGTGGTGTGTGTGTGCCCTCTTCATCATCAAAATGAAACAGCGGCTGAATGTAACCAGGGAATTCATCAAAGACTTCACAGCAGCCCTATTTTCATTCTCTTCTTTAATGAAAACACAAACTGTGTGTTATATATATATATATATAAAGACATGTCTACCCACACACACAATGTGCATGTTTTACATATATACAACATCTAT
>JAZGTK010011473.1:2210-15585 GCA_036877625.1 Ambastaia sidthimunki | reverse complement strand
ATCATGCTTTAGCATTTTCTGTCATATGGAAGTGTTAAACTTCAACTTGGACTATACCTTTCCTTGTATATACGCAAGTTATTATATTAATATCATAAATGAATGATTATTCGACTAATCGCTAAAATGCAGAAGTGTTAGTCGACTAAGAAAATCTTTAGTCGGGGGCAGCCCTAATTTTTAGCAATATCTAAACTATATGCGCGTGTTCTATACGGAATGAATCACATATCTTAGATACACAATATAACCAGCATTAATCTGTACAAAAGGAAAGTGAACTTGAGCTACATTAAGCTACAAGTTACATGCTAGTCAAAATGTGCAAATGCCGGTGTGGGTGCACTCTTATAACAGCGTGCTTCAAAACACGGGCAGCTTTAAAAGCCACCTTCTCTCTGTCCTCTGGTCTTGACTCTGGGCCACACATTTTCACAGCACTTAACAAATCAGATCTCAAGGTTACGCAAAAAATACTGCCATAACTAATCAGAACAAAGAAAAAAATGTCTTCAAACCCACACAATCATTGTTTTGATGATCGCTGTCACTCACACAACATTTTAATGCTTCATCTGGAGGTTTTTAAATGAATAAGCATGAGCATAATGATAGTGATCTTACCTTAGCAAGCTCGCCTCTGCCTCTACCAAGACATACAAATTCACAAGTAGCAGTCTACAAACACAGACATAAGGGCTGAAACACAAACTGATACCTCAGACAAGGTGTTGTGTCATGTTATAACACTAACAGCCAAAGGCTGAGCAGAGTGTTTGAAGAGCAGCATCCAGTATTTGGACAAGCATCGCTCCCTCAACCCCTCTAACCGTTAACAAGGAGAAAACAATAACCCTGTTGTTATAGCAGTTTTATCTAGATATATGGTTCCCAAATTCCTGCCTACAAAAATGTCCCGACATCTATCCAGCAATCCATTCCAAAGGTTTGAGGAATAGCGGCTGCCTCACCAAAATGAACAGACTGCTCAAAAGAAACACAATGTTGCTTTAACTATATGAGCCAACATACTTCAATCACTGCCTTTGTTTTTATAAGCCTGGACATATTTAGGCTAAAAGGAATGCAGGATATAAAAACAAAACTTTCCCTGATGAATACCTACAACCAAAAAAATAAAAAACAACAGGGAAAAATATTCAAAGCTCTACTCCGGATAGAGCAGCAGTCATAGACAAATATTGTCCAGTCATCAGGCTGGCTGATGTGAGTCTATTTAGAGATGATCTCATCAAGCAAACGCATACATGGCAGATAAAGTTAAGAATTAAATTCCTGTTGTGTTCTAAAATTCACCATCAACAATACACAACAAGTATTACATTTACTTTGTAATTTGTACTGTGTATCTCATCGTGTTCTTAACAAAGTTTGAGGGGAAAAAATATTTATGGAACAGCTAAATAATGTTATGATACAATTAAAGTTTTTATTCATTATTGATGTAATGCAGTTTTCACAGCCAGTATGAAACCTGTGGACATTCACTATTGACATAGTGGCACTAAGTTAATTTTTCTGCCTGCCCAAGTCATGTCCTGCTCTCGCCCTGTTCTTACTGCCTGACTTTAAAATGCAGTTTAACACAAATCCAAAAGATTTACATTTTCAATCTGAAGAGAAATTCTCACATGTATTTCAGTGAGAGAAACGTGCATTTTTCCACACCGTCTGCTCACACTAAACGCAATCCAAATTAATCACCCATGCTGAATTAATTTCATTTTTATTGTATTGTATTGTTATTGCTTTATTTTATAGCTGACTTTTATAAAAATGAACAAATCAAGCAGAATCATTAAAATAGTCTTTTCACACGGGAGCGACAGACGCTTCAGATCTTCTGATGCAGAACTGACGCTTTAGGTAAAGGGTGAAATCAGCCTAGCAACAGCATCTGCCAATGAGACGCTGACAATTGTTGAAACTCCCGACCAATGGAAACTGCTGTTCCAGATGTCTGTGTGAGAGCAGACGCTGCCTTTCAAGAGCTTTTCCCCCAACAGCCGTGTTTTTTCCTGGCCACCTGACTTCACGTGAGTTTTGTCCGTTTCCTCACGTGACCCGACAAAAACGGCTGCGTGATACAGTCAGCGCCAATTTAGCCACCACAGCAAGTAAAAGAAAGCAACACTATACAATCTGATAACTGAGCAACCATTACTACACCACAGCACAATAACTTTTCCCCTCATCTACACACAAAAATCTGTGTCAACCTGTTCATGTTTGCGTTTAAGCAATAAAAATATGACAGGACATCTGAAGAGAAGCCTCAGCAGATGCCGGTCCTCACGCTTCTCTCTGCTGTTATCCACACGTACTGAGATCTGACCACTGAACACTGACAGCCAGTGAGGCCGGTCCACTGATCACACGCCAAACAGAAACAGTTTCAACACAAAATTAAATTAGTAGTGTTGTTCATAATAAACCAACACCAAAACTGACTTTTTCTGAATTTTTTTTATACAAGTACTAAAAAACTAAAAACAAATGAAAAAATTATTTATTAATATATGACTGTTTAAAATAAATCTGTTTTACTTCATTTTAATTAATGAAAACTCTCAGAATGTTCCTGCGCTGCTTTTTGAACAATTTCTTCTCTTTATTTAAAAATAATTATAACCTAAACCAGTTCAAAACCCTAAAACCACTTAAAACCTAAAACACTTTACAATAAAAGTTCAATTCACACCATTAATGCAGTTAGCAAACATAAACTAATAATGAGCAATATATTATACAGCTTTTATTAACCTGTTAATGCTTGTTTAAACCAATACAATTGTTCATTGTCTGTTCCCATTAGTTCCATAACAAATGTTAAAATGCATAAACACAGTTGTTAACATTAATGAACTAAATAACTAATTAACTAACACTGACACACAAAAACCTGCTGACTAAACTACTCAAAAACAATCCTATCCTCCACAGGACCACCAGCCAGTGATGGGCTTGATTTTCCACCAAACTCTTTTGTTCTATACGTCTCTTCATCAATCTTCCTCTGTACGACAGGTCTGCAATATTTATATGGCTGATTCACAACCTAAAGCCTGAAGGTTAATATAACATTATGGATTATATAGAAATGCATTAAAGGTAATGAGAGGACAGATGAAGTGGGAATTGGGCAGCTGACACTGGGCTACGCTGAGCCAAGGCCCAAGCGTCTGTTCTGGTGTCTCCATCCCTGCAGTGGGAAGGATGTGGAGGCACTTCTACAGACGGATGCCCAGCATGGGAGCAAGGTCACAATTTATCCAAGTTAACATAGAGCTGATAGAGATGTCACAGATGGTCTTTAAAGGTATTAACAGTGATTTGATTTTGATCACAGTAACTTTCTTCTGTCAGTTTCAAGTTCAGAGACTACTAAGAAGGCCATTTCCAGGCCATTTTTAATGCATATATAAAAAACACTGTAGTAAAAACACTTTGGCGCGCACACACACACACACACAACACTAAAAGGAGATGTGTACCTGGTAAGGGTGTACTCCCTGAGTCCTGAGTGCAGGTTCATGGCAGAAAATGTACCTATACAACCCCTCAACCGCTTGTCCCGGCCGATTTTCCAAGTGACAAACAGTGGGCTGTTGAAAGAGAAAACAACATATCAGCACTGGTACAATAAAAACTTAAACAATAAGTTTTTATTGTTTTAATCCAGATATAATGTGGTTCATGTAATAACATAATAACACACACAAAGAAATGCTGTTTGAGATAATCACAGAAAAGGCAACAAATAATTTAAAAGCCTAATTCATTCAGATTACTAAAGTCATACAGAAGCAGAGCCCAAAACCTGACATGATGCCTGACTGCCAATTCTGCTACAAACAGGTGACAATTTTTCCATTTTTGCTTAATAGGTTTAGACTCCAAAAAACAGCCCATTACGTGTAGTCCAGTTTTAGAACAGATTTGTGTTTTAACTAGATCTGAGAATGACACGCTTGGTTTAACTTAAAGACTTTAGATCCTTTATGAGTAATGTGTGCACATGTTGAAGAATGACAGCAAAGGTACAGTATGAAAAGACAAGACCGAAGTCTGCAGGTACCTCCACATTTACAATACTTCAGATTCAGGGTAAAACCAAATCTGTGTGCACACTTGATTTCATTTTACATGTATTCATTTGGCAGACGCTTTTATCCAAAGCGACTTACAGTGAATTCAAGGCAAACATTTGATCAGTACTTCCTAACCCACAACCTTTGTGCTGCTAACGCAAAGCTCCACCAGTTGAGCTACAGCAACATAATGTGAATTCAGCAAGAATTTACTGAACCATTTTTGTGCATATAAACAAGTCACCAAACAAGACCCACTATACCAGATAAAAGATGCAAAACAATCAAATAAAAAAACTGAAGTCATCTAATATCAGAGTCAGATAAACAGAGATTTATTGGACAGACAATATCTATTATTAGCTTAAACGTCAATATTTAGCAGAGCAAGATGCTTGAAAAGGACAGATGGATACCAAGAGATAACCATTACTTTTTATACTTTTGGCCTTTGATATTTTCTTGTGAATCATTTGCACAGCTTTCAAATTGCATTGACTTACACCTCCAGCACTCTGTATTTGCACTAGCAGTTCATACTGACATCGTTCTGGATTTACTGTGTTTAGTTTGATAGAAAGACGGAGAGAAAACACTTTATACACCAACACTAGTTACTTTTTGTTTTAAGTAACCTTCACAGCAGTACTATTATTATTGCTGAAACTTAGGGTTCATATTAAATAAAGTAACAAACATTATTACAATTTGTACAAACTAGGCTATTTTTCCTGAAGAAAATGTGATTGGTGATGCTAGGTATGTTGTAGGTGGGCTCCGGGGTATCGTGTGTTCTATGGTGTGCTGCATGGTTGCTTACTGGTCAACAGGAAACACTCAGTACTGTTGAACTCTGAACATCTTGACAGTAACAAACTAACACAACAAAGAAGTTCCAACACAACAAAGAAGTYCCAACACAACAAAGAAGTTCCAACACAACAAAGAAGTTCCAACACAACAACGTAAAATCTTGCCTATCAGGGAATACCAAGCAGACAGTACTTTTGGCCTTTTTGTTAGAAGTTTGTTTATTTCCCCAAATATAAGCAAAAGTAATGACCTTGCAAACATCACTAATTAAGAAGTGAAGAGTCCCACAACAGCAGCTCAAAAAGATAGAAACCATCAAGATGGAAAAGTTGACACCAGTGACAGATGCTGCCAAATGTGGCGTGAGGGTTAGAGGTCATTCCTCAGGATTGTGTCACATCAGCACTGCAGCCCCATAGATCGTCAGGCAGTAACATGTCACAGAGATGCCCGCCTCCAACTTTTCACAGGAGCCCGACGGCCCCACAGCAGCCTGTTTAAGATGAATAGCTGTTAATCTAGAGCAGAACGTAACTGCAAAGGGAATGAACAACAGCTTCAGAGGCCAGTATGAACACAGCAATAAGTCTTTCAGGAAACAAATAGGTGTGGGTGGTAAACTTAAACACGGATGGCAGAAACACTCCCTCGTCTCTATGGTGAGAAACTCAGTGACCCTTCAAACAAAGCTGCTGAAATTTTAACTGGAGGACGACTGGCAGCGCTCTAACCCTGCAGAGCTGAAGTTCATAAAAAACAAGTTCTTTGGAAAAGAGGTCAATGGATTTATTATTTCAGCTGAAGATGAAATAATAATAAAGGTTCTTACACAATAACCTTTATTTGTTTTTATTTTGGAAATGAAAGCATTGGCTGTGCAAACAATGTAACAAAAAAGAATTCAGGTGTTTAATGCATACAATTAGAGACAATGCCTCACTTATCAAAGTGTAAGAGTCTTTTCCAGGGGGTTAAGAGATGCATTACTATTATCATTTCTGAAACTTAGGGTTCATAATAAATATCAAAATCTCACAGACTGCCACTGAAGGATCCAAGCCCAGGACCCAGACTTCAATATCTGAGGACTAGAATATTGTGTAGTGTAGTTACATGCAGTAACCAGTGCAGTGCAGTTACATGCAGTAACCAGTGCAGTGCAGTTACATGCAGTGACTAGTGCAGTGTAGTGCAGTTACATGCAGTGACTAGTGTAGTGCAGTTACATGCAGTGACTAGTGCAGTGTAGTGCAGTTACATGCAGTGACTAGTGCAGTGTAGTTACATGCAGTGACTAGTGCAGTGTAGTTACATGCAGTGACTAGTGTAGTGTAGTTACATGTAGTGACTAGTGTAGTGTAGTTACATGTAGTGACTAGTGTAGTTACATGTAGTGACTAGTGTAGTTACATGTAGTGACTAGTGTAGTTACATGTAGTGACTAGTGTAGTTACATGTAGTGACTAGTGTAGTGTAGTTACATGTAGTGACTAGTGTAGTGTAGTTACATGCAGTGACTAGTGTAGTGTAGTTACATGCAGTGACTAGTGTAGTGTAGTTACATGTAGTGATTAATTATATGCAAATTGCCAGAACACTCTAGCATCAGGGTGGCCACAGTTGTGCACTGGCAAACAGCCTCACAGACGCAGTAATGTCCATTACTCCTGTGAGAGCGTTTATAAAACCTTTTAGCCAGCAGAACAGCACAAGGTTTCCAGCCGTGTTAAAGCTAATCATACAGCACTGAGGTGACAACGCCGTGTAACCCAAGACACGGACTGACAACACTCTCATACTGAGCTAACAGAAGCTCTGCTCTAACCTATCGCTCTATTTATTTCTGCTCAACACACACTTTACCTTTTGCCCTTGACGTTCACATTATTGCATTTTAGAATCTATTTCCACCAACAAAACAGGCAAAATTCTCTTTCAGAATGATTTATATGCTTATATGAATCAGAAAAGTTTTTGCTTGAAGCAGTCAGGCAAAGTCATTAATAACGGTCAAGCGTCATGTCTTGGGGATTAATACAAGGCTAAAGACAATTTAATAATGGCCCTTAAAACCAAGGCACTTAGTTATCATGGCAACCAACTAATAAAAGGAGTTGTTTCTCGATTACTTTCGATGGGGCAAGCCTACATTTATATACTTGCAATTGCCTTTTGCATTAGGCCTGGCAAGTACATTAACTACATCATGAACAGACAGTGTTTTATTAAATCTGCTTTTGCACCACCCCCCAAAATTCTGGGATCAGTTTTTCCTGCACTGTAAAGCTGAGACTCAACACTGTGCACCTCTGTTGAGTAACACATAACTGTGATTAATTATGAGTATAGCTTTGTGATAATAACAGTCAGTTGTTTAAAAGGGTTTTGGAAAATCTATAGAGGAAACATAAGCTACAGTCAAGCAACTGCCCATAATGGTATATGGGTCAGAGAGGAGCGGCAAAGACTCCATTTGACCCAGTCTGAGACCTGATATTGATCAAACAAAGCTATCAGCTTTCCCATGCTACTCCCGCTCTTGATGCAAACCAAACCGTGGTAAGTGGTGCTTGTTTTCAGCCTCAGTGGCTTCTGGGTAGGAGTTTGGCTCAACATTTTACAGTTTTTCCTTGAAAGGAATGAGGCATGCCATGATGTGCATGTTCCAGATCATAAAACATACAATCATAAAGGAGGGTATGTTTAAAAAGTACTTACATCAATAAAACAGACATTCAGAACTTAAGACAGAATCAATTAAAACAAAAAATACTGTATGTTTAAAGACACTACATTTCACCTCTGCCTTTAAACACGTTCAATTATGTCTTCCACGGTTTTTTCAGGTCTATGGGCAATCAGAGAAATTCTATCTGAAAACAATAAAATTATTTCAAATGAAACCCAGATTGAATGTTTTCTATTCAATATTCAAGGTAATGTTTAACTTTCAATATCACAAGAAGTGTTAAGGATTTACTGATACATGGCCTGTGGTCTCAGTCAATATTTAACTGCTTTTCATAACAGAAAATTAAGGACCATGTTTAAAGCACAGGTTGATTATGATGAAAATTTATAGACTGACCAACAGCAAACATTTATACAAGAAAAATAAAAGGACACATAATTACAGAAAGTTTCTACAGAAATTTTAAAGGAACAGGGATGGTTTGGGGGAAAAAGGATAAGCAGCAAAGCTTATCTGACGACATCTATGGAAACTTGAAACAATCGGTGCATGTTTTGCATGTATCCCTGCAAATGATACCTGAGAGGACGGCAAGAGAGAATGTTGCATTATCAGCCGCATAAATGCAAGCCGCCCCTCCCCCTCCATCCGCCAGTCACACTTCCCAGCATCAGGATTTTCTCCTGACCCTTAAATCCAGGGACAGTGGACACATCAGATGGATAAAAAGATTAGGCTGCATCAAAGCGGCTCTGAGCAGCACTTCCTCCCGGTTGTCCCGAGTATTAACCGATTCAGAGGACATTACTGAACAGATGAAGTGTTGAATAATATCAAACACAAGCAACGGACATTTACAACGTCAGACCACCTATTATCCTAAAACTCTGAAGCCAGAACAGGGATGTAACAATATTCAAAATGAACTGCAATACTTTGATTTTTTTATTTGGGTTTTGGCAATATCCCATCCAGCATTTTTGGTCAGTATTGGTGAGATTTCAATACTAAATATCAGATCAGCACACCCTAAATCTGCCTGAGATCAGCACACCCTAAATCTGCCTGAGATCAGCACACCCTAAATCTGCCTGAGATCAGCACACCCTAAATCTGCCTGAGATCAGCACACCCTAAATCTGCCTGAGATCAGCACACCCTAAATCTGCCTGTGCAAACGTGTTTTAATCATGATTGCATTTTACAACAGCCTGCAAGAGGATGCAGGACAAAAAGGTCTCATATTAAAGTCACCAATGTTGGGGTGCAAAGCATTTCCAGTGTATTTCATATACACTTCAAGTCTGCATAAACAACAACTGCTTCATTTTAGTCTCTGTCCTCCTTCAGAAAATCAGGAAAAACAACCCACGGCTGTGCAACAGAACACAGGCCTTGTATGTCTCACCCCCAGAACGCCACATAGCCATTCAGAAGATTTAAAATTCAAAGCTAACTTTGAAAGGGCTGACTGCTTGATTTCATTCTGAATTATAAACCTGTCAAGTAAGTGATAGGACATGTGAGAACCAGCTTCCAGATTCTCTTTAGTAATTATAAATAGACGGCTAATTCAAGAAATCCCTGTGTAGCTAAGACACTGCTCACATGAGCTGCTCGTGGCTAGGGGCTTCCTGCTTCTCTGTTTGACTGCTGGTAAACTGAAAAATGTTAGAGTATGGACAGAAAACACTTATTCATTAGACATTTACTGACATACAAAGCTTAAGCAAAAACTGGGCAGTTTAATAGAAGAAAAAAGACAAATGACATCTTTAAGATGATTGAAAATTGCTATTTTAATCTTCAAATAAACATACCACAAAATCCCAGTAATACCACCCTTCCTCTGATAAATGCAACTCTCATACAGAAGTTGCAGGGTCAGTTCTGACTGGTTGACGGCTTTGGACAGGTTTGGGAATAGAGAACTAGTTCTTCATTAATGTGGGAACCAAATGATTTTCATGACATTTAATTTCACTAATGGGAGACCTGCATTATCCTGACATGTGCGTCACAGCCACTTTAAACGTACAGTTCATGACCAGTGTGCATCTTGTTCTCTAATGAACAGTCAGCTTTAAACAAGCAACTTGAGTGTGTATCTGTTGTTTTCAATGATTTAAGTCTGAATGTTTTTGTCAATGGAAAGGCACCTTTACAATCTCTGAACTGATATTACAGAACTGACATTTTAATTGACAATTTTTTACAACAGGTACTGAATGCATTAAAAATACCTTCCAATGAACAGGAATGAACTTTAGTGCACTTTTATAGGGAGAATACGGCTGCTATTCTTACTGCTGCTTTGTTGAAGACAGGTGCTAAATAAGCACATGGAAACTGCTGAAAGAGACAAAAAAAGAGGTTCGAGGGCATATTTTCATAAGGATCAGCATGAAATAACCATTTTCAGACTAAGACCACTGGTGTCCTGGAAAGCACAAGAGTCAGCAGCAGAATCTGTGACAGTTACTCAGAAACACTCCATCAGTGCTGCAGAACAAAAGTACCTCTCGTATACCCCCCGTGTTTCATATGTAACCTTATAATTAATGTGCTGAAAGTCTTGAATCAATTAGCCCCTCCCTTCCACACACTAAATCACTGCAGCTGACAACATTTTAACATGCAGATGTCATGTCATGTCATTTTGAGGCTTCTTCTCATTTGTTGTATCTAGATGTGGTAGCGATGGAGTTAATCACCCATGAATGGACCAGCTTTAACATTTTTAGGAGTAGTGCTTTAAAGGGGATCAATTTAGAGATGTAACTTGTCGAGAGGGTTAATTGTACTGATGCTGTTCTTTACGGTGCCAACAACAAGGGCACATTCTTCAACAATACAGCTTCTGGTGTGGACCACAGTTTGTTTGGTTGCCGTGAAAGCTCAGATGATAAAACTCAGGCACCAGTCAGGAAACAGCCCCAGACCAGCATCATTATAATGTGCTTCCTTAAGAACAACTAGCTGTTTATACAACACAGCACCTCTTTGATTGTGAATACATGGTGTTTTGCTTATAGTATTTGATGCTCAGTAGAAGATCAACTGAAATACACAGTCTGGCAACGTTCAACACTGACTTCATTATTGCATGATTAGGCACAGTCACACACTGCTGTTTGTCAATCTGGCAGAGATTTCCTTGTAATTCCCCAGTATGCATATAAATAAAAAACTGTGTTCGGTTAATGTACCACACGTAGATGTTAAAGTAAATAAAAAAGTTAATTTTGTTGGATTTAAAATAAGAACTTAAAACATTGTAACGTTTTGTTTGTTTACCACATTCTGAGTGCATTTACATTTTATAAAAAGCAAGATTCAGTTGCTCAGAGGCACACTTGTGTAGAATGACTGCAGTTCACACTCATACTGCTGTTTGAAAGACAACATCCCCAATGACAAGCCAAGGAGAGGAGCTTCCAGGAACATCATCACTGTGCAACCCTCCACAGACACAATGAGTCCAGCCGCCATTGGCTAGTACATTTTACAGACTTTTACATGAACAATGCAACTGAAAAATCTATTCCTTTGTGTGTCCACTTGTGTTTGCTCTTTTAGCCGTAAAGTGTCATTTAAAACCAAAGCAATTTAGTCCACCGCTGTCAACTGAAGGCCCTTGAAAGATCCTCTGTGTACAGCAGGAAACTTCAGCTGCTAAATGAAGTCAAACACTTCAGTGTCTCACAGGACAACATTGTGCATAGCAACAAAGGTCAACACATTTCAGCTTGTTTTTTTATGAAGGAAGGCTAGAAACATTGACTAATGTATAATTAGTCAATGGAAACCTACAATTGAAACTGGTGTAAAGTCTGTTAATGCAGCCGTGCTAATGCAGTTAATTTAGCAGGTGTTTTGAGTGCTTTTGTCAGATGTTTAGAACTATATAATGCACATGGATTGTGTTTAAGACCCTGACAGTCACTGTCACTTAAAAAACAAATCACTGTGCTGTTTTATTATATAAGAATTTGTGCTCTGTCTTATTGACCTGTGACTGATTTCATGCAGAAAAAACTTCTAACATCTATCCTTAGTATTAAAAATAATGCAGAACAATTCATTGTGTAAAATAAAATGTAACGCAACTCTATTACTGCATGTAGTGAAATATGTTAATATAAATAAATCCAAATATTTTCAATTAAAAAGTAAACTGTTACATTCTTCAATGCATATTAAAATATTTCAATGAAAACACTGTTTAATCGTTTAGTACTTGTATCATTTGGAACAGAAAAAGTAACATTTTATATTTAAATTAAAACAATTATGGTGAATGCAGGAAAAACAGTAGCAATATAACAAGCAAATTGTCTATACAGCCTTTATACTGTGTGTGTGTGTGTGTGTGTGTGTGTGTGTGTGTGTGTGTGTTACTATCAGCCAGCAACATGCAATGAACACATTCACTGTCTAGTTCCACGAACCCCGATAAACAGGAAAAGATGAAGATTACTTTACAGGACAAAGTCCAGTGGCTTGAGGAAACAGTCAATATTTTACTGTGATTTAACTCACACGTGTAATTGTCTAAAAACACACTAGTCGTCATAGAGAACATTGACTTGTCAGTGTCCTAATAATAAAGCTTCATTGTTCGGCCAGTTATTTATTAGATAAATATCCGAATTAACTGGTAACGTGTGCTTTTTAATCCAGAACTCAATGTGTGTTGCTGTAAAATGACATACTGTTGACTGAGAAAACAACAAGACTACAGAGGGTTTAAAATGAACAAACAACTCTTGGGCTTTGTTAGCTTACTAGCTCACTTCAGCTAACCAGTAACAGCAGCTTTAAGGGGCGATAAAACATTATCCCGTGCCTTTGTAAATATACCAATTACCAAAAGGAACTGAAACAAGTAAGAAACGTAAAGTGTGGGTGAAAAGAAAAGATGAATAACTACTAAAGTATTAAAGGTTGGAGAAGGCTAGCGTACTTTAGCATGTTAGCTTGCAGTGGAGCACAGCCGGCTAACACTACTTGAGCTCAATAAATCTTTCAGGAAAATAAACACAGCAGTGTCATCTGATTAACCTGCAATCTAACGCCTGTCTTACTTCACATACAATATAAGAGTTTTAAAAGCTTGCAAACACAACGTTTTGCTTTAAGTCTATTTATTAATTATATTGATCAACAATCATTGAAATTCATCTAACGATCTAAAGCGACGTTTATTTGATCAAAGGCAAAATATCTCTAATCTGAAAAAAAAAACTGAAGTTTGGAAACACGACGTTTGTTTTCTGTTTTTAATGGAAAGTAAAGATATTTGTCGTTATAATATTGATTTAAACGTTAATAAAGTAAAACATTAATTACTGCATTTGGCAGCAAACATTAACCCAAATAATTAACATTCATAAGCAGACAGTTAATCGAGGTTAACCAGCCGGTTTGTTCGAGCAAAACTTCGTCGAGGAGTGTGAACGCTTGAAACTTTTTGGTGGACCTAACAAAAACAAACCATCTGTTAATGTGACGAACAGGCAGAGAAATAGCCATCTTGCTACTTACTAGGGGTCGTTTGTAAACCTGGGTGTTCGAGGAGGCTGGTATCCGTAAAGATGGCAATAAAGTACGTCGAAGCAGAAGCAACACATCTCCGCCGAAACGACCATTTTCCTGGCTCCGCCGGGTCCAGGGCTGAGGTTCGGGGAGAGACCGGTTGAGTTATAGCCTCCCGGAGTTGGGGACAGAGCATTGGTGTTGCTGCTGCTACTACTAC
>JAZGTK010011472.1:0-15587 GCA_036877625.1 Ambastaia sidthimunki | reverse complement strand
CTGTTTAAATATTTCATCCAGTCTGTGGAACTAGCTGTTAAGGTAATAGCTGCCTGTTTGTCATCTTCAGTGCGTTAATATCCAAAATCCAAATGAGAATTTCTGTGATGGTAAACAATGCAGCAGCCAGTGTAATTGCAGCTATAACTGGAGAAATTAAAATGTGCACAGGATATAGAGAACAATAATAAATCGGACAGCTTTGTGAACTCAGATTACTTAACAACATTAGTCTGCCCAGCTTGGGTTTAATTGGCCATTTTAATTGAACCCGGGGAGCGGTTGTGTTCAGTTGATCACTGGTAAGTGGAGGAGAGACAGGCTTTGTTCATTTAAAGCTGGCATGTAGTCCACATAAATTTCCTTGTGCTTCTGAGATTGAACACACTTTGTGTTAGTTAGTTTTATACAGAGCCATGTATTGGTGCAATACTGTTTCTGTGTTTTGTCACAAATGAATGCTGCTTGCCTGCTCACTGTGGATATTACAATTGTCAGAACTAGATGGCTGATGCAAAATTAAGAAAGGCTTTTCTTAGCTTGGCAAATTATCTTTCAGCCTGCCAGATATATAAATAAATATACTGTATACATGTGTTTGTCAAACACATGCCACTCGTCAAGGAAGACTATAAGAGTTTTTTCCCAGACAGCTGGTGGGATGGATTTAATTTTGTCAAAATGAGAAAATTCATTTGAATGATTATTCGTAAACTCTCATCATGCTGTTCGTCAACAATATGCTTCCTTCCCAGTATATTGAAGCCGCATTAGCCACTGCATTAATCCATCTCGGCTAATGAAAACATATGCTGTCTGAGCTTTTCCTTTGAATGCCGTTCTGGATAGGTGACGCAGGAAGAAAATGAAATGTGTCAATCTTCATCCTATCCTGTTGATTCCATAAATCAGTCTTGAAATGAATCTTTCATGGTACTCTGAATCGTTTCCAGAGAGACTGTCTGAAATCAATTGCCTAGTTGAAAATCCTTACAGTAGGTTATGTCTGGATGAGGGCATCACCTAATGGGACTCTCTTTGCTCTGTGTGTGTGTTGTGCGAACGACCGTTTTATTAAGCTGACATCCAGCAGGCATTGTTACAGCTGAGTGTTTCTGAATGCCAGTGCTTGCTGCGTTTGCTGGTTAGCTCTATCTAGTTTGACACTGTGTTTGTTAATGATGCAGACCTTTAGAAACAATGAAACTGGAGCTGTGGTGCTCAATCAAAGGTCCTGGTTTGAATCAGGTCTGCAACCTGTCTCAATTCCATTGCCCCTCTTTCTCTGCAGTAATTTCCTGTCTCACTATACAGTGTTGAATAAAATGCTGAAAGCCCATAAATAACTAAAATAGCTCTCTGAATGATGGCGGTCTGTGTCTAGATGCTAAAAAGTGCAATTTTGGAGCTTGTTTCCTTAACTGTCTGACAAAATTGCCCCAAGTGTAAAAGGTTCCCCTGGCAGGCAAGTGGCAACTTAGCCGTTTTGATTTGGAAGCCTTACATCATGTTAGTGGTTAGTGGTCACCACCCAGTGGAATGAGGTGAAATACAAAGGCAGTCATGTTGAGTTAATTGTGTCCACAGTGAACAAACAGAGATGAGGATTCGTGCTTAATCAGAGCTGAGCTGCAGCTTATGTTCCGACATTTAAAACAAAAGGAAATTACATAGACTTTAAAATAGTGCTTTAAAAGTCAGACTGGATGAAGCGGCTCACTCAATATTCAACACTTTGAATAAAACCTCTGATATAATGAATCTGTCCAATGACAGAAATTATTATGAGGGTGAGACTTATAAAGAATGTTAAAGACTTCCTCATCTCACTTATTCTTTTCCTGGCATATTGGTAATGAGGTTTGATTAGTGTACTTGACTTGCACATTTCCTATTATTCTGCATTGTATAAATGCCCATTATTGCTGCTTATACTTCAGATTAAGACACTTGGTGTTTCTCTACATATTTTTTCAATTATGTGTTTCTCTGCATATTTTTTAGCTCATTTATCAGACGGGTTTGTTGATTTGATCATCAGTGTTTTTATTCTCATTAAACTCAACAAGTCCTAATTAAAAGCGTAAAAACAGCGTTAGTTTCTTCTCTGCACTGTCTGATCTTTGTGTTTACCTTGAGTTGCAGGTAAAACTTCACTGAAGGAACAGCATGTTTTTTCACTAAAACAGTAGGAAGCTTCACAGATCTTAAAAATACGTGCTGTCATGCATGAATTTTTCATCACACTGCGATAATATTCTGTAGTTTGATTTGAGGTAGAACAACCTGGACATAAAAGTTTGATGTTTGAAAGATACATTTTGTCCGAGTTGATTTTCAGAGTTTCCATCCGAGAGCAATTACTTGCATTTATTTGGCTCAAAGTGATGAATGTTTAATTGCCTCTCTTTAAATACTTTGGAACGGAATCAAATGAGTTTTAAAGCATCTTTTTCCCTTAAGAAATGTAATCTGGAAGTCTTTATTAAACCACAAAACTACATGAATGCTGATAGATTCAGTATTTAGTGTCTGGGGAAGACAGAACAGGATGAACGTTCTGTCATCTTTGATCTTCATGGTGTCTGGTAAATAACAGTATAATTGTACTAGTGAAGCACTGTGAATTGTACTAGTAAAATTGTACTAGGCCGAAACCAAATTGCTTGACACGTAGGGCTAAAAACCAAAAATATACATGCAAATTTAACTGTTTAAATTTTAACTATAGTTCTATTACTGTAATATTAAAAGTTAATATTTTTAATATTAAAATATTAAAAAGAATTAAAAGTCAATTTTTTTTATTTAGTAGGCAGCATTATAATAACAACTAGGCTTATGATATATGTGGGTATGTGTGCATGCAGTTGTGTGTGTGTTTTTCAGTAACATGTTGACTTGATTCCAAATACAATTCCAAACAGAGCAGATGTTGCTTGTTTGACACACATTATAATCAGAATGCCAACAGTGATCTCAAAATATAGCACAAACTGACTTAGGGCTAATGTAAGCACATCTGTGCCTCACAACAACAAAGTGCTTAAGAACACCCAACAAATACACAAAAAATGTTTTCCATTGCTAATGGAGATTCTTTTCTTTAGAGAGGAAAATATGTTACTGAAGGTGTTTTCTGTGCAAGCATGAAAGTATGTTGTTTCTAAACATGCTAATAACTCAGAAAGTGATTGCTGCTGGCCGTGAGGGCTTTAGCGCACAACTTCAAAACAAACATAATTAATAACTGAGTTTGCTGTTGTATTTGATTTTGCCTGCAGTATTCCTCCATAGACTTTAGCAAGTGTATAGCACCATAGTTTTCCATTAGGTTTCAACACGAATATACAGACTGTAAATATTGCCTGTTCTCGCCTATAAATCATGCATCATCGCCTGGCGTGAACATTAAATCAATTAAACCTGCGTCATTTCACATGCTTGCTGCTTTTTCCTCATGCCACAATCTTTAGCATGTAGAAAAAGCAGCGTGTATGTGACGTTGTTAATTTGATGTTAAAGTAACAGTTTCCTTTCACAATTTCCTTTCATATCCTTTCACATTTTACAAACGTTTTCATTAGTCAAAGTGTTGGTGCATCCCTAAATTGTACCCGGGAATGCCAATTTCAAAGATTAATTTCATTAGCCCACAAAGATATTCAATTTGATCAGTGTTTCAGCCTGAGTGGCTTTGGGTTCTTCTGTTTAATTTTAGGTCTTTTTATCACCGGATTGTGAAATATTACCTGGTCGCTGGCCGTCACACACTTTTTAGAAAGCAAACTCAGCCTAATTGAGTGTCACCGATGAGGGGAAAAGTTCTTTCACTCTGTCTGCCAGCAATTCAATTGGAGCCGTCAATCTTGAGGCCGGTTTTAACGTTTGGTTGTAGCTGGTGTGTTTGGTTGGGTCGCGGAGGTGCCGATGGATGGATAGACACATACTGAAGAACACTGCACTGGTGAGCTCTCAATCACACTGGGTTCTTTCTTAACTGAAAGGCCATCTTGACCAGATGAAGGTTCATTTTTTTTCTCTTGTCTCTTTGGTGATTAATGAGTAAGCATGGCTGTTGTGTGTCCCATTGAAGGACTGATACAGTTGGCTGTTCATTATCTAATCAATAAGGAGGGTCTCTGATAACAAGTTGAGTCAAAGCTTGTGAATTGGCTTGATTTACCCGTTTTCTTAAGCTGTTTCTCACCAGCGAGTCACGTTTGAATAGTCCAACATTTCGCTGTACAAATTGACTTTTACAAAATGCTTAAGACTTAATAAATGTCTCAATTAAGCTAAGCATTTAAATGAAATTCCCTCTTGAAAATTAATCAGTTAGCTTGTAAATTAACTTAAAGGAACTTCGTTGTTTATATATAGCTTCTGATAATAAAGTCTGCTAGTGCATGAAGCAACAAATTATAACAGGATTATTAAAGGATGGATAAATGTATTTTATTGATTCCAAAAGGAAAATTCAGTGCACCAGATCAGCTGAATGGCCCCAGACTAACAAATCACAGCTACTAAGAAGTTTTTCTAACACCTGGTTTGGTAGCACCGTTGTGAGTGTCAGGTTTTTAAAAATGAAAATTAAATGACAGATCCAATAATAATAATAATGATATTGTGTTGCACTAATAAGTGATTCAACATTTATAACATCTGGTAGTGAATGATTGATTTTTGTGGTTAGTTCAGAAAATTCTTGTGGTAATACTTTATGAACTGTTTTTGAAGGTAATAAAGAGTGCTAGGCTGTCCTTTATTGCCTCACACAGTGTGGTATATATTTTGGATAGTGCTGTGCATTTGATGTGTCTTATACACAACAGGAAATGGAGGCTCTTAATCAAAAAGATTTGGGCAATTTTGTAGTCCGACTAGAGACCTCAATTTAACCAAAATTTTCTTTTAAACCAGCAGGAAAAAATGGATGCAGATTATGCTGTAGGATGGCTTTGAGCAGAAAAAGAGGAATAGAGGCCAATAGCTAAAGTCCTCTAAGTCCATCAAGCAGTGTGAAGAAAATGTGTAATTAAACACACCTCAGATCTTCTATATCCAACATTAACAAAGTTCTACTGTAAGTTTAAAGTCCAGTAGTCCAGTTAAGGTTCTCTGCAATTGATTTATGAATGTGTAATTCCAGGCAGGAGATCTTTCCTGCACTGCCAGACGTGCTGATGAATGCAGTAGGAGAGAGATGACCTCCTCACGGGAAACAGATAACAAGATTGATTTGGGTTCCTCGTGGCAAGTCTTGCCTGGGATGTAATGATGTGACCGCTCCATGCATTTATCAGAGCTCGGCTTGTAGTCCTGTCTTTAGCATCACCTTTCTTGTTGACATGCAGAGCAACAAGCACTTTAAGTGGTTTTCGCTTTAGGGAAGACGGGCCTTTAGGGCATGTTTTGTAGAAACAAACAGCCACTCAGTACAAAACCGATAATAATTTCATAGATATGTAGGATATTACACGCTGGCAACAGAATATCTTGCAGATATATTGAGGGCTTCTTTTTTGTGATAATTTTTTCAAGTAAGTTGCCTGTATGGTACTTGCAAGTTAAGGGAAGTAACCATGATGCAATGATGCTTATAAATCAGCCTTTTAATGAAGTTAAACAATACTTTTTTATGGAAACATCAAGCAGGTGTAATTTACTGGTTAGGAAGATTTAATATAATAGTCATCGATCAAATGGAAGCTTGTGTGAATTATAAGTGTTTTTTAATAGTAATTTAAAGTCACGTTTTAAAATGATGATTTGTCTGTTATAAAGCTTTCATGATGTTAATATGACACAGGATGGATCATTACAGAGAGATAAGTGGCAGATGTACAGTATTAGGCTTTTTCTTTTCGTGGAGGTGAAATGTTTCGAGAAAGACCCTTTCACACACTCGCTGTGCCTCTCAACACCGCCTACTTGTGAAACGCAGTTGTCGCTTCAATTTTCCTCTTAGAAAAAGTCGGGCTTCTGAAAGGCACTTGGATATAAATATTTCAGGGTTGTAATTATTGGAGATGGAGGCATTGATGGTTAAATATTAAAGGCTGTTTTTTTCAGTATGCTGTGACAGTATTTAGAGGATCTCTCAAACAGTCTTATTGTGTGAGCTGTCTGGCTGTTAGAGCATCAGATTATTGCTCCAGTGTGAAGAGGTAATTTTATTTGCAGTTGTTGTATTAGCATCTATGAATGTCTTCAATTCCTGTTTGACCTACATGATTGATGTTTATTCACACTTTAGTGTTTATTGTGAATTCATTTGCAGTTTGTTGAAAATAGGCGAGTGAATTTATTTTAGCTCCTCCCTGTTGTGATGGTTTCAGCCTAAGAGTTGAATTGTACATATCTTTATCTTTAAAAAAATGACAAAGATATATCTTTATATCTTCATATCTTTATTTAAAAATTCCAAAAGATATGAAAATTGCACTGCGTTTGACCAAAAACTGACTTTATCTTCAGTGTAAATTATATGCTGCTTAGCCATTTAACTGTTTATTTAAGGTCACCATAATTTGTTCTGTAATCTTTTCTTATTTAGCGTTTAGCTTCCTAGTGTTAAACCCTCATGGGTTACTGCAGATGTTTTAAATGGGACTCTCTGTGTTTGCTTTTTGTCTGTTGTTGATGAGTGGACATGGCAGATGGGTATCACGGGGAATGTGGAATTGACCTCCAGTGAGATGTAACCTTTGAGTTTGTCAAACTGCTTTGCTGTCTTCATTTCTCAAGTACTTTGTGCAGCTCAATGATCTCGACTCAACGTGTGAGCAGATGCTTTGCTTGCTTTTCATATTACACTGAACACCTATAAGAGGGTAGAAGAAGATGATTCAGGAAAAGCTTCAGTATCAACTCTGTGTCAGTGTGTGCATGATTTAGATCCAGTCCTTTTCTTTTCAGTGACAAGTGGAGACAGTGTGTCCTAAAGATGTGCCTGTTATTCCTAATTATATTGACTTGTGGCAGGTATCATTAAAATCATGTGCACTTCACATGCTGCCAACAGAAAACCATAGAGCACAACACTTTATATATCCATCTAGGGTGTTACTAAGAGGATCTGAAGGGTTATAACCAGTTGACTATATAAAGTATGATAGTTATAAATTAATTATTTAATCAATGAAGGTGAGAGGTTTGTTTGAGACGTTTTCTTTATGTAGTTTCACATAAAGATTCCGATACGAGCGTCCAGATAACTGAGGGTCCCCTCACAAATACGTGAAAGGTACAAAATCTTGATGTGTCGATAAAGTATTGTTGTGCAGAAATAACTTTGGATCCTTTCTGGAATGTCAGTGAGTGATCTATGCAGACCAAAGGAATTGTAAATGGTTCTGCAGGATACATCAATTCACTGCAGTCAGGGGGGTCTGCCAAGGGTCTGCCAAGTTTTAACGCCAACCCTCCGACTCCGCCATTGTCCCAAGATCCGGTGAATTTGCATCGAATGACATTTTGGTATAATGCTAACAAGACAACCAATGTTTTCAGTCAATCAGCTGGTGAAAGTCAGCACAGGTTTTCTGTTAAAATACCTGAGATTATTGTGCTAACGCTGCAAGTGCTGACGGTCACCAAGGTTTCGGCTGAATTATGTCTGCGTCTGTCTCAAAGACCCCGAGAAGCTTATTAAGATGTACAGCTTGTAATTTTGGAGTTTGCCTTTGGGTTAAAGTTTGTTCACCTTCGAGGCAGCTCGTTTAATGAAGACATTGCAACGTGATGATTTAATAAGAAAGAGTTTGTCTAGCGTTGCGGAATGAGATTCCAGTGTTCATCTGGATGTGTCCTCCAGGATTCTTGACAGGATAGAGAGGTACAGGGCTCTCTTAGCTCACCTGTCAGTGCTTTCAGCAAAATATTTCCATTCAAATGCTGTTAGAGCCGGGCGGGTATGAGTGAGCTCTCCAGACTATGTATTAGGCTGTGTTTCATATTAGATTCCTGGAAAGCTTTTTTCAGTTTTCTTTTTATTTGAAGCATTTCTTGGAATTAATATTTTTGAGATTTAAAGCCAGCAATATGAGTAACTTCTTGAAAAACTTCTAGAAAACCTTTATATATTTTTTTATATATATATATATATATATATATATATATAATCATATCAATCTTATATATCATAAGATTATGAAAATGTATGTCCTCATGAACAAGAAACTATATTTATACCCATAACATCTGTAAAGAAAAACATATTATGCATATTCTCAATATGTGTTTACAAAGCTAAATAAAACATGGTAATTGGAAATGCTGTCTTTTTTTAACTAACCATATACTGCAGCATAATGTGATGTAGTTATTTTAGTGTGATGTTGAGTCTTCCTTTTATAACCTGAACACAATCTTGACACACAAGCTGCATCTCTGTATCTTTGTTGGACAGATTCCCTCAGTGGTTCCAGTTAATCTTGTTGGTTTTGGTATTGCTGATTGCTTATCACAACACTGATGTCTCCAGCAACAAAGAGGAGATGACTTTTGCAGCCTCGTTCCAGACTATGCTAATCCAGCACTCAATACGGCCTATCTGGGGATTTCTGAAGGCAACAGTAGGCTTTCTGATTTACAGCTTTAGACTGATTCATCTTCAGTAACGTGTGGGAAACTCTTCTCAATATGTTATCACTGAATCCAAACATTTAAAGATCAGATTGTGGTCGTTCAGGATGTATTCAGCTTGTGGTCTGAACGGAATAGCCCGTCTGTTCATTTTAACGTTATTTTGTTTGCTGGTTTATGAGTTTTCAGCATTGCAAGATTACGTTTTCCAAGCGCTTTGTTTCATCACTGACCCTTCCAAGGTCTTCCCGCTCTTTTTCCCCAAACGTTTTCACAGTGCCTTACAAGGCCTTTCAGAACTCTTGGAACTTTGAAATTAAGCCATTCTCTCATGTGGTAACCCATGTGATTCTTTCATAAGGGATGCTCAGAGTTTCTCTCAGTAATGTACTGTTCTAAGCCGCTTATGAAATGGCATGAAAAGGCAGTCGTCCAAATGCTCCCCTTTAAACCCAAAGCAGAGTTTAATTTGAGAGTGCAAATTCTAATGCAAGTTGTAGCGTTTCGGAATGCTCGGAGCGTCAGCTCCAGCATACTGTTTATAAAGTTATTCCATTTCCAAGCCTGTGAAAATCTCATTGGTGATGTTTACATTGACCCAACTGACACTGATAGTGTTTCTGTAGCTCAATTGGTAGAGCATTGTGTTAGCAGTGCAAAAGTTGTGTGTTCGATTCTCAGGGAACACAAGTACTGAATGAATTGTATAGCTCTGCCAAATGCGTAAATGCCCAAATGGACGTAATCTTGTTGGGTTGGCTCCTTGCGTGGCTCTGTGTCGTGTGTTTGACTCTACTTTTACTTCATTAAACATCTGCCTTTTTGAACATGTAGCTGAGAGCTTAGAGATTCCCTTAACTGTTGGCACTTTTGCTAACAAGACAAAAACCAGAGTGTCTGGCTGTTCCTCAGAGTCAAACGTCCCTCTGTAGGACCTCAATGATGCCAATTAGCCGGTTCGTCTTCTTACCATTTTGCATAGCCTCTAGCAGTGTGCGCAGGCCTATCCAGGAGTTAAAGTGCCTGACGGGTATGACTCTCAATTATGTCTTACGAGTTTCATCACAGTTGAATCACCATCTGGGCTTGTCTGCTCATTAGCTTTTCCTGTCTGGACGATTCCACATTTTCTATTGCCAGCGACTGAGTCAGTCGGACATTTAATGCATGTTCAGAGAGGTGGCTTGTTTTTGTTATAAAAAGCTGTTATTGTTTGTATTGATGAATTTTTAGTGTAAAAATGGTTGATTTTGTTACAGTTGTGTACAGGATAACTTTACATTTATAGCATAACTGCCTTTTTTATATTATACTGTGTTTATTAGTAATATTGGACAGATTGATCAGTCATACCTCAGTCGTCATATAGAAGGACTGATATTATTACTTTATAAATTAAGCATCAACTTGTTTTCTGCAGGCATTGACATTAAGCAAATGTACTGCAGTGTGCTGACATATAGATGTGCTTATAGTGTCATTGCTTCAGCTGTTTTACTTCAGACAGATTTGCAGCAAAGAGCAAATTCATACATATCAAGCTTAAAGTCCGCATGTTTTAACCAGTTATTTTCTGTCAGGAGATGTTGTATCCAAACGTAAACATGAACAGAAAGCTAGCATATATGCTGTGTTTCTATATGAAAAGACACGTTGAAGAGCATATGTTGAAACTGGAGGGATGTACTTGCAGTACCGCCTTTGTCCTGATGGGGGAGTTGTCTTTCCAAATTGTGTTTCACAGCAAGCACATTACTCGTGACATCCGTTCCCTAGTAATGTGTCTTAAAAAACCAACATGATAATCAGTTAAAAAGGAAATCTTACCATACTTTCCACGAAGTGTGTTTAATTTGTTGATGTGCACATTGTGTTTTTGAATTGCTGTAGTCGAGTAACCAACAAATTAGGAAATTAGGAAACGAACAAATTAGCTTGGCACTTTAATGGTACTGATGTGAATTCAGATGTGGTGTTTTTCTCGTTAAGATGACTTTTTATTGTAATTGCTGTTAAAAATTCCCATCAAAAAGATGAAGATGCTATAATTATCTTGCCATGGAAGAATGTTTTCACTATTGTTTCCTTTTGTCATAGAATGATGTCTTTATTCAGTATGGCAACACTATAACAAATGGCACATATTTAATGCAGATGAAAACATGATAAGCATATGTTTAGTGGTGCATAAATGTGCTATTAATGCATCACACCATTTTTGTTAGTACCAAACATATTCATCAATCATATATTAGTCACATCATCTCTGTACTACAAATGCAATTTATTTGTTGTTATACATTGTGGCGTAAAAAGAATTGCTGCTATTATTATTGTCTGTGATTGGATATTTCTTCCACAAATCTGAATCATATTCTGTGTAGCTTGAGGTGGAATGTGAAATGTAAATCTGATATCATAAATATGTCATTCTCATACAGTTGGAGGAAAAATATATTTCAGACTATTGCGTTTTTATGCGTGTCTGTGAGAAGGTGAAACATCCAGTAGCGTGAGGTCAGTGCACACTTGATCATTTCCATTTTTATGAAATCCGCACTCAGAACAAACTAATGTTATTATTGAGCTAATCACAGTCCAATACAGATAAACGATAAACAATCAAGTCAAAAGATTGCAGTATATTACAGTTGACACATGACCAGCTTTCTGCCACAGTCTGACAACTGATACAGTTACTTATGAGAATTAGTTATTGCAGAAGTTGCAGAAGTTTTAAGGACATATGCTTAATGTGTGAAGCTATATGTCCTTTCTGTCAGCCCATCTGTGTTTGTGTATACCTGACGATATTGACTATCAAGCTCATGAATGGTCACGATTGGTCACACCGTCTCGGGCCACCTGTGTGATGTTCCTCATCTCTCTGGTGGCTCTCGGCAGCGCTGGTCGCTGACCCTCACCATGGCGGCCCACCGCGCCACTTTCCTGCTCCTTACTTCCATTTCCTGCCAATTATCTGGATCACCAACATGGCTGCTGTGGAGTAATGACTCCTCCTTGTTCTTTGTGCCGTTAGAAGAGCGTCGTGGCTGATGTGTGTTTCTGTAATGGCTTTTTGTGGCCGTGGAGGACAGATAGGAGGCATTACTGAGACTGTCTCATTAAATGACCATGAAATTGAAAGCTGCTTCCCATCTGACCAAGACGTGCTGGGCTTTTATCTCAGATTTTTGGAGATTTGTTGGTTACTGAGCTTGTGTGGGTCTCTGGTCAATGTAACGTTTTATTTAGATAAATTCAGTAATGCTGTGACTAAAATTTGATACAATAACGAAACAGTGTTGTGTAGCTGAAGAACAGAAAAAGGTTGTTTTTAAAAGGTTTGTGTCTCGGTGGTCGTTGGACTGGAAAGTGCGCTGCCTACGCTGCAGTTTGTCGCCGTCTCTACAGCTTTATCATCCTCAGACCTCCACGTCTGTTCATCATTGTCTCTGTTTTGCTTCAGTAAACAGATATCCTGCCACTTCACAAACTAGAGTTATGTTTTTGCGGTAGAGATATTTAAAAACATGGGCTCTTGTTCACGATTACAATGCGTAAAACCTGTCCACTCAACGTCATGATTTGTTTGTAAGTTTGTACGTTTTTGTATCAATTTTTGCATTTTGTGTGTTTGATTTCTTCGCACCAGAGCAATTGTGGAGAACTTCATAATCACTTCTCACAGTTTTTAATAAATTAAGTTAACTTATAATGTAGTAAAGGTTTACAATTTAAATTTCCTTTTGTGTTTTTTGTGGGTTATGAATAATTAAGTTTTATGCGTTTCTATCAATTGGTTTTTTGTGGTTTATTGACTACTTTTTATTGTGTCAATGAAAAGACGAGTTCAAAAGATCTGTTACGACTTTCTGATGAATGCGTAGTTCATAGGAACCTGTTATTGACCTTTCAGGTTTATCTTTATTGGCATGCTGTAACAATGACTTTAACCTTTGACCCTGGCAAATGATTTCTGCTCTTTTTATGTAGATGACGGCACAATCTCTGCCAGCGGTGCAGTCTGATGAACGACTCCAGCCTCTTTTGAACCACTTTAGGTAATTTTCATAGCTGCTGCTGTAACACTGTTTTCATTATTATTGCATTGTGCTAATTACATACATAATTAGAGAGAGAAAGAGAGTCACATGCACTTGTTATATTTTACTAATCCACATGAAACTCATAAGTGACTTTTCTTTTTGTTCCCCTTAAAGATGTTTTAAAGAAAACCTTTGTCTCACCACATGTGAACAATAATCCTTATTTGTTGTTTTGCCATTTTCTTGGCTTGCTGAGGACAGAGCAAATAGTCCACTCGCGACCAAACAGCATGCAAAGTGACTGTTTTTGTTTATCTCTAGCAGTCTGTCATTCTGTTTCTCATTAATGGCCTGAGCATGATCGCATTATGATGCACCGGTGGGTCCCCCGTGTGCGGACCTGCTTTGCTTTTTGGCAGCACCCCAGCAGGGACACCGCTGTAGATTACAGCCGGCCTCTCCGTCATTGGCTGGCGCATGCATGGGCATTTGAGTACCTCCACTTGCTTCCAGTGAAGGGGAACAATGGCAGCATTCCCAGCAGTCAATTCATTTGCTTTCTGATGGACTGTGAATGAGAGCATTTTAATTGGATGTGTCTTTAGAGGTGGCGGCTGTGGCTGCAGATGATTGGCTGGAAGTCTCAACCTCTCTCTTTTGTTATCGCTGGACTGGCCAGATAAGAGGTACAAAGAGCCAATGTGGACAGTCAGGGAATGTCCCAAGCTGCGAATGCAGAGGAAGGGAGAAACATGGCCTGGCATTGCTTTAATTATTCATATCATCACACAGCCTCAGTGGATGCAGCACTCTTTGGTAAAACCAGACCAAAAGCAGTCTGTTGCTTTGCACAGATCTTTTTTTTGTTATGAGCTGGAAGTTTCAAATGCTGTTTTCAAAAAAGTTTTCAAAAAAGTATTTGCCATTCTTATGATTGCACCACATCTTGTGCCGGATGTCATTGAAGTATTTTGGAATTTCAAAAGGAGAAACTGTGGACTGGTTGAAGTGCATTACAACAGTGTGTGACATGACACGGTCACAGCCAATCAGAATAGATTTTTTTAGAATTTAATACATGGCTAACATGGCACATTAACAGCCAATCAGAATAGATTTGTACTTTAATATATATACTGATGTGGCACGGTCACAAACAATTGTAAGAGATACACGGAAGATAGAGCTATTATCTGTTGTCGCTTTGTCACATTAAGTCTAAGGCATACATTTTTCTATTTTCAAGTACATTGTGAGATTGAGTATTTAAATGTGTTATGGGAAATAATCAAATTTTTTTAAATAAATTTTTTTAAAGATCTGTTGAATCACTGTTAGATCAGACAGCGGTGCTGTGTAAACAAACACTGCCGTTTATAGAAAATAAAAAACAACAATAAACTGATTGCTTCTAATATTTTTTTCCTTGTTGTAGTCATGCCTATGTGGGTCAGGACCACAGCATTCAGAGGAACATCAGCACAATTTCTCTGGAACAGACTGATGCGGTAAATATTGACTGAAGTTATTGACAGATGTATGTAATAACGCTCGCCAATAAATGATGCAGTTTTTAAAAACAAAAAATGCTGCAAAACTACTTTTAACAAATCCTGTGTGGCACCTGAGATTGAGTGGCACTCAATATTTGTCTGGCCTCAAAAGCTCTTTTTCAAGTGCTTCATTTATATTTAGCGCTGGATGCCACCAGAGCTCATGCTAAAGTTTCTTATTTACTGAATTCTCAAGTTACTAGGACATGTCCTGTTTTGTTGGTTGGTATGGATGTGCGCAGATGTTTCTGGGGAGGAAAGCTGTCTGTGGACATAGCCGCTCTGTGTGTGTGTGTGTGTATGCATTTGTGTTTTTTGTGTATGCATCTCAGGGGCGATTGCTGTTCCAATTAAGTGGCTCATCAGCACATGCAAATTTTGTCCTTCACTTTTTGCTTTTATTTAGATGCATTATTGGAGGCATGGAATTGTTTTGTAATTAAAAGACTTTGTGTTAAAACAAGGACTTTTGAACTCGGTAACTGTTTTAAATCTGCACATCAGTTTTAATAGCCTTAGTCACTCAAGTCTCTCTCTCTCTCTCTCTCTCTCTCATCAGCTCTGATCCAAGTGTTTTCCTCTATGCATGAGGCACCTGCACAAGGCCCTGAGAGAGTACCATCACCTCCGGCCTGTTCCTCAAGGGCATTGGTCTTACTCTGGAACAGGCCCCTCCAGTTCTGGAGGTCAGAGTTCATCCGAGGGAAAGTCGATGCAGACAAGGTAACCCTTCAACTTCAGCTTGTACCCCATCACACTATGCTTGTTTTCCACAGACTTATGTCTCCAGGTAGTTACTTGGCTCTAAATTATCAACAAAGTGTTTGTAGTGATTCTTTTTTCCACTTTCGATTTTGCTGATATTATTTTCTTGCTTTATCCCTCAATAACTCTTGACTGGAGAGGGTCACCAATACAAATGAGAGTAGATATAAAAATCCCCGCATTATTAAATGCTCCCATTCTGATGTTGGTGATAATTTGCCGCCTTTTCATCGTCCCTTAATTACAATTCTAGAGAAAGGCGTAAGATCTTATTTTTTGCACACGGTACATTAAACAAGAAAATTACACTCCCAGTCTTAGAGCCTTGCTTTCCTCCTCCCTCTACTCCACAAATGAATGTTTATTCCCAACTGATGCTCAATCAAGGAGAAACTGAATGAAATTCTCATCCTTACCCGGAGAATGACCGTCCTGACGGCCAAGCTTTTGAAAATAATCATCTGTCTCATGAGAACTCGGTACCGGCTTCAGAAATCCCTTGTCACTCAAGCTGCAGCTGTTCTGGAACTATGTGATGTTTTACTGTTTCTAGCCACTCAGATTTGGCCACTTTCTTTGTGCAATAGCCTCAGTTTAATCAAGATTGTATTTTATCTTATACGTAAAG
>JAZGTK010011471.1:0-15588 GCA_036877625.1 Ambastaia sidthimunki | reverse complement strand
ATGCTAGATAACCATCATCCATACAAAATAATGATGGTTGACCAAAATGTGTTTGTTGTGTTTATTAAGCCTATCAGTGTTATTAAAGTTCATCCTAATCCACAGAGTTCAGTGAAGTTCAGTCACTCTCATGAATCAGTACCTGGTGTGGATCTGATAAAGGAAGAGTCTGATCTCACAGAGCAGCAGATACCTGAACCCAGTCCTGTATGTAAACATTCATTCCTGTATCAGTAATTACATTCAGATTATATTCTGTTTTTAATATTGATCCTGTATGAACCGATCTGATGTGTTAATGTGATGTGGTATCTAGTGTACAGTCAGTTGGTTGCTGTATCACCATAAAGTGGTTTATTTAGCAAAAATGACCAGCTGACTGTACATCATCCCACTTATTACATGAGTTATTACTTGGCACATATAGACACAAAATACTTTAAAAACATACTAAATATTTTATTAGTTGTTTAAACATTTAAGTAACACTAGTAGCCCAGATGAGCAGTCCGATATTATTTAATCCCCAGATGTGTTTGTTGGAACGACTGACCAATCACAATCGAGTATTCCAGATGTGTGCCCTACAAAACATGACTAAATTAAATGGCCTCATTGTCTTGTCTTGTTTCTTAAGGAACCAGTGGTTGAAACAGAGATGAGCTCTTCTCTCTGGAACATCTCTACGATCCACAGTAAGACTAACCTGAGCAAAATAAAAGACAAGCTGGCAGAGAACGAAGAAGAAAAACCGTCTCGGATTAACTTAAGTGATGTTTCAACTTCCAAATTTTCCCAAACCAACACTTCCTCTGAGAGGGTACGCTTGTTACTCTTGTATTCCACCTGAAAAATTGTACCTTCCAATCAATTAAGTTTACTAAAATTTTCAATGCATATTACAAAACCAAATTTTAAAAAATGTTTTCCGACAGGTGGCTTCTGGAAAAGCAGAGGTAGGTATGGAGACAGTTTTACACAGTCATGAGGACACAGGAAAGAAAATGTCTGGAGAAAAAAAGAAAGGCAGAGAGAAAGGAAAGGTAAAGATGTTGGATGAAGATAAAAGGAACAAATCATGAGTTACTGTATTTTATACTGTACTTACTGTTCTTATAGTCTGTGCTAACTGGAAATAAACAGAACACCAGTCAATAATAAGAAACTTAACTATAACCAGTTGTTCAGACTGTGAACCTAACCAGACATAATTAATACTAAACGAAATAACTGCAGTTTATGATAATCTGTACACTGCAAACATTCACAACTGACTTATCCAGTTGGGTTAAATTTTACAGCCGCCTGCCTGATGATTTTTATTAAACGGCTTTATAAATTATGTTGATTCTCAACTGCTAAACTCTCAACCAGGGCAAAGGAAATAAAGGACGTCAAAAACGACAAAGGAAACGTTTGGTAAATGTTTTATTTAAGCATCGCACTTAAACTGACATTCACAATGACTAAATACTGTAATTCTAAATATTCTAATATACTAGAAATATTATAGATCTGTCTAAATATGTCTAACTATTTCATAAAAAAGCATAAACCCCAAAATGAATTATAAATATATATTTAACTGTAACATTAAATACACTGGTTATGTCCCTAATTATCTGCATAATTAAACTAATACTGTATGTTACTAATTTCACTAATCAACCATTGATATAATATAACTTAATATTATAACCCCCCAAAGAAAGCATGATTTTCAATGTTGTTTAGTTTAGTCCTTTTTATTACTTTATATATTTAAATACTGTGTACTTACATAAGAAAAGTGTTTGAATAACACATTGTATACTCGTATTGTGTATATACACATTCTGTTCTGGGTGAGTTTAGGGTTACATATAGATTTAAATATAGGTCAAATGTAACTGCACAAATGTATACAGCAGTTACAAATGTGTACATTCTTTTCTTATGTAAGTACCTAGTAGTTAAAGACACCTAATGTAAAGTGGGACTGTTTCTCTTCCCACAGTTTGACTGTATATTTTACTGTACTGTAAATTATAGGAAGATCAAGGCAACATGGAAGAGGGAGTTGAGGAGGCATCTTCATATGATGATGAAGAATACAGTCTTGAATATGAGGTACAGTAAGTCTAAGATCAGACACATCTCTGAGTCTCTTTCTCACACACACACACACACACATTCAAGAGTCTAATTACGTTTCACTTGAGTAGACCTTAATGTTACACCCACAGGCCAACTGAAGTAGAAAAACTGTATTAAACGAATTACTTTCACCTCTGATTACACATCTTTACTTTACAGCTTAATTCAAAGGGATGTTTTACACACTCATTGCTTGCAAACCCTTCAGGTTGAATTTCTAAATGTTGGTTTGTATCATTCCAGGATGAGCTGCCAACAGAAGGTCCTCTTCTATCTCAGGAACGGGAGACTGAAGATGAGGTGGGCATTGTAATATCACAACACTTCTCCATGTGACATGAGTTTTAACCACTTATAATCATTTTAGAACTTTACTTTTACACAACACAAAACTTCACAACAAATAAATAGATGTTACAGTACAATAATAACATTATTTTATTGTATAGTGTTCTAAAATTCTACAAATTTAAAGCAAGCGTTTATTTGATTTTCTTTTTGTCATTAGCTAAAATTCTCTGCAACAGCTTTATACACACAAGAAAATGAGGTAAAAGTCTTAAACTACTGTTTTATTATCTTAAAATGCTTTATGTTGTTCATTAAGTTTATTTTAAAATTCACACAGGGAGAGATAGAAGCAACATTTCCACTAACACCTTCTCCAGGGGAAATTACACCAGTAAGAAAATGTGTATTTTTTAAATAGCCGATCTTCTTGGATCATTCACGATTCATTTTTGTACTTTTAATATCTCTGTGACTCACAATTACAAAATATTTCTACTATTAACCAGCACAGGAGAAACAAAGCGGATCTATTTGGATCTATTTTTACACTAACTGTCCATAAACTAAATGTGTTTCAGGCTGTTTACACTACAACAGCGCATCCCCTGATTTCAGTCACAGAACAGGTGCTGCTGGTTCTAAATAATTCATTTCAACCCGTTATTACACGCATATTTTAACGTCTTGTTTGTCTGTTTCACAGAAGCCAGTTGAAACTACAATATCTCCAGCGTTAAATACCAAACAAACTGAAGAGGAGGTAATAAATCTGTGTTCACTTCATTTCAGTTTTTGCCTGCTTGCTTATCACACAGGTGGTGATATTAGTCTTGCATGCGACTCTTGTTTGAAGCATGAGCTAACAAGCTTTGAAAGTCTTTCCTCTTGCACACTTGATGGGTGTTGCAGCTCATTGCGTTAGATGAGATCATTAAACGGGTCTGCTAAGTGATTGAATTAACATGCATTTTGTGCAATCCCCACTTCTCTAATTTCTGTTTTATTTGCATGACAAAATAATCAGTCTTTAGGGAATAAAACACCTCGTTCATTGAATTTCACCAGTGCAAAACAGACATTAAGCAAATTCTGTGTATATGTATAAAGTTTCAAGAATCATAAAATAACAGCTAATTAAATGACGACCTTTATGTGACGTACTGGCATCCCAGCATGCATTGCATTTTTAGCTTTCTCTGGTTAGCGGTTTGTGCCCTGTGGCGGAATGCAGAATGAAACATTCATCGCGCTTCAAAAAGTGGCACTTTCAGTTCAGCCACGGCTTCTTTAATATATTTATTTTTTTAACACAGGAGCTCGTCTAAACTCTGTAAGGGAGACATTCAAGTGTGTAAAAACTGTGAAGGGTAAAAGAGGGGGAGGAGCTGACTGGCCGGCATTACTTTGGGAGAGCCTCCTTTCCCGTCGCACAATGATGATGTCATCCGCCCACGCTGCCTCAGCCACGACTAGTGTTCAGTACGCTGCAGTGCCTTTGATAGATTGAGAACAACAACCTTCACAATCTATGAGGAGAGACCAGCTCTGAAACATAACAGTCCTTATAATGTGCTGTTTTTATACTTATTGAACAAATGAATTCATTTCAAAGTGAAAACTCATAAAAGGTTTCTTAAATCCATCCGTTACAGCTTATACTCTATAGATTTGTTCGTCAGTGCCTTATTTATTAATAAGACTGAAAAAGATTGTATTTTGTCTATATTTACATTTTTACACCATAATCTGTTTTCACTGGTGAAATTCTTTTTCATATTGAGTTACTTTCATGTTTAATCTGCTTGTGCATGTCTGTCAGTAAATGTTCATCCTTCTTAAACCAATCTTAACATGTTTCTGAGTCTTTTTTGTGTGCGTCTTTGTTTTATATTAATGCAGTGTTACATAAAGGACTCATGGACGTTTAGTACATACACTAAGCTTGATCATTTCGATTATAGCACTGCTTCTTATCAAATAAATGGACGTAAAATAAAGATTTGTCTCCAATGCGTTTACTATCACACGAACAGTAAGTAATAGTTGTAATTGGTAGATTACTATCTACCAATTGGTAGAGCGTTGCATTACCAGTGGAAAGGTTGTGGGTTCGATTCCCAGGGAATACATGTGCTGATAAAATGTATAACTTCAATGCACTGTAACATGATTTGGACAAAACTGTCTGCCAGATGCAATAATGTAAATTTGAATGATTTTAGGGAACAAAAACAATTGTATTTTTAGGGCTGGTTCACGCTGCTCCAACAAACAGCAACATTTCAAACATTCTGAGGTTGGCAATTGTTGACATTTTCACACTTGCCAAACATCACTAGGTTAGCACCCTAGTAACTAAACAAAACTCAACAGCTTTTACAAGTTAGTGTTTGGCAGCAGCTGTTAGGACAGCATGAACTAGCCTTAAGAAGCTGACAAAAGTGACTAAAGCCTAAAGTGTGTGTTGAGACTTCAGTGTACATATGAATAACACATATGTTAATGACACGGTTTGAATATAAACAGAGATTGTCCCGGAATAGTGGTCCGGAAGGGCCAAGGTCTAAAGTGAGGAGGAGCGCCCCCTGGTCCGATTACATGGTAAAACATTTTTACTATAGCTGTCCACCTGCTGTTTTAACATCAGAATATAATTTTTACATAAAAGTATGTGAAATGAAGCAGAAATCGCATGTTCTGTTGTAGGTCTACATGCCTGGAGCACCAGGAGGACAAAGACGTTACAAACAAGGATATGAGGTGATTCAAATGGAATTATATTTACATATTTAGTGGTTCTGGATGACCTCATTTTGGATTAAATGATGTCATCTCTTGTTTTCAGCAGTCAACATCTGGTGCACAGCACAAAAAGAGGCTAAATGTAAGTTTATTATAGCAAAGAAATGCTAACTTAAATGCACACCCAACGTATCTGTCACTCATGTAGAAACAGTAAGAAAACATACAACACAATAGTTAAAATATATATTTTTAATAAATATATACAATATATATATAATATATATATAAAACTTTAAAAAAGTTCTGTTGATGTTACTGCAAGAACTTGGAAAGAATATTAAGAGAACATTTAAAGAACATTAGCCAACGTTAGCTGGGCAGTGGCTTGAAAATTAAAAATGTTTTCATTTTAATCTAATTTCTCTATAGTTCATCACCTAAATATCATTGCCTTAACACGCAAGCTTCTATAATTCTGTAAGAGAGATTCTCTGTGTGTAGAAACTATCACGCATTATTTGTTCTGTCACTCTTGTAGAAAAGGAGGCAAGAAAACAAAGACACTGAGCCTCTGACAGAGATGTTCAGAGAGAGAGAGGAGGACATCTATCCAAACAACAGAGATGAACAGGGAGAGGAGACAGAAACTGACAGACAGTGGAATACAGAGGAAGATGAAACAGTATTTGAAAACAAGGAATACAGTTCAGGTGATGGTGACGATGAAACAGAGGAAGACTTTGACATGGAGCGGGAGAGAGAGAGATTGGAAATGGAGAGAGAAAGGATGGAGCTAGAACGAGAAAGAGTGGACGAACTGGAAAGAGAGAGAGAGCGACAGAGGGAGATAGAGATGGAGCAAGAGGAAAAGGAAGAGAGAGAGAGACAGTTACAGAGACAAAGGGTGGAATGGGAAAGACAGAGAGAAAAAATGGAGAGAGAGAGGATGGGCGAGGTAGACGGAGAGGAAGATGTTGGGCCTCATATTCACCAATGTGATTATTTGAAGGTAAGAATGTGGTGAAACTCTACACTAGTGTGTAATTGTGAACCACATAATTCAAACATGTATTAAAATATTTTGATGCTATACTGTACTACCAGCTGTCAGTGCATGCTGTCATGAAAGATACTTTACATACATACCCACAAACCAAATACTTCATAAGAAATTCATAATGAACTTATATTTACTTAAACTATTAACTCAAATCATTTTGCTGATAATATATTTTGTGATGAAAAGGCTGTATTAAATTAGACAGTTATGTCAAAATGAAACATTTTCAGTAGTAGTGCTTGTATTTATAATTATATGTTCTTTAAAATGTAATTAAGAATGAAAGTACTGTATATGTTTTTTTTAAAGGGACCTCCAGGTGAAAGTGGAAAACCGGGCCCTAAGGTTAGGCAATTATTTTCAAGAACTATTCTTATAATCTTTCTTTATCTATTTTTACTAATGCATGATAGTAATAATTCTATTTTAGTTCTTTTATATGTAAGCAATGTGTCCTGGTCAGCAGTTTTTAGGAACTAAGATCTGTGTGTCTAAAGTTAGTCTGTTAGATAATCATTCCTGCTTTCTGATTGGACAGCATTCTGCCCACACATGTATGACATTCCGCCTCCTCATTTGCGGTATTCGCAGATTAATACTGTCAATCAAACTGAGGAGGCAGAATTTCAGTAGAACTCTTTTGCTTTCTTTGATGTCTATTTTTATCCTTCTGTGTCTGATATGGATTTAATGTCTTTATTAATATCTCTCTGTTAGTTTTGTGGTGCTGATGTAGTTCTTCTCTAAAATAACTTGATAAACTGCTTTTGTGCCTAATAATTTGTGAATTTGCACAGGGGGAAATTGGAGAAAAAGGCCAGAAGGTACATTTATGCTTTGTGTCTATAAATCTGTATGTAATAGGGTCATAGCTTTAGCCTTTTTGATGTACTTATTTAATTTGTTCTGTTTTAGGGCGAGCCTGGAACTGGGCACCGTGGGCCCATTGGTCAAGCGGGTCCACCAGGACAAAAGGTTGAATTGATGGTTGATTGATTGATTAAAGATGCATTATTTTTCTGTAACTAAACCTTTATGTTCTTAGGGTGAACCTGGAGAACCAGGACCACCTGGAGCTCAGGGCATCCAAGGTATCCGTGGCAACCTTGGCATCTCTGGGTCAACAGGTCAAAGAGGCCAACCAGGTGACCCTGGAGAAGCTGGTAAAAAGGTAATAGCCTTACTTATAAACACTTGTGTGTTGTGTAGTATTTACTACATTCAGCATTAATCGATTAAAAACATTTATTCATCATAGTTCATTATTTATAGGGTGATAGAGGGAGAAAGGGAAAAAATGGCTCACCTGGCTCTCCAGGTGTACCTGGTCCTCCAGGACAGCAGGTATTGCTTCTGCATTTAGTCTATATAGAGTGAAATAAAAAGTAAAGACTGGGATGAGCTGAATGCTTGCTGTTATTCTCTACAGGGTCCACCAGGTCCCACCGGGGCTAAAGGTGAGAAGGTAGGTCATTGTTTGTTACTTGATGCTAACAGCTGTTTAAAATTAAAAAGGCATAAAACTGTGACACGACCTACCACACATAAATATATACACATACAAAATATGTTCCATCAACAGGGTGACAGTATTCCAGGAGAACCGGGTGACAGGGGAATTTCTGGGCTTCCAGGTCGCAGGGTAACATTTCCACAAATGTTTTTTCTAGTATGTTGTAGGTATAACATTTGTACTATGATAACATATTAGTTATTGTCATTATTAAAGGTAACGGATGACGTCAAAAATTAAGTGGTTAATATGCGGCATGTTTGAAATGCTTTTTCTGATCTTTACAAGGGAGCCAAAGGCACTGATGGTGTTAGAGGTCCTCCGGGTCTTATCGTGAGTTACGTGTGACTCCATCACATGCAGATTAAATGTAGACACATTTCCAGTAGATGATATTGAGAGACTCAGTGTGTCTCATTCATTGGTTACACTGTGTTGTGATACCAAGCAGTTATTCTGTGCATTGAAGTTCTCTTGACCTTTCATTTTAATTAAGGGTCCTAAAGGCCTGACAGGTGTAAAAGGAGAAAAGGTAAGGTTCCATTTTTAACCATCTTGGTTTAAATTCAGTATATGTTTACGATATTGAAGGGCTTTTTTTAACAAAGGGAATTTTTAATAGCCAAGCTGACTTTGCCAGTGTCATTTCCTGTAGACTTGTAGGCAGCTTTGACAGAGCTGCTGTGCTCAAACTCTTCTACTGTGTATTGACTTGGTAGTGCCTTCAATAGACTGTCTCTTCCAGCCTTTCGTATTTCAAGGCGAACTTTGCTTAACTGAAACTGCTGTGTACAGCGGTTTCTTCAAACAAGCAGTGTCACAATAATGTCAGTATCTGCGTCACCATGGGTAACGGTGTTCTGAGGCACGACAGGAAGTGAAGTTATCTGAAGTGTAGGCAGGTTGCAGTTGCCAAGCAACATAGCAACATGTTCCATTAAAGTAGAATGTTTAGTCGAAAGTGTGCGTTTATAATCATTTTTACAACAATAAAACTTATTAAAAAATATAAACTCCATTTATCAATCAATACCTTAAGAACAGACAAAAGTTAATAAAGATTAAACTTTTTGACTGACAGGGTGACAAAGGCGTCCCTGGTAACAGAGGAGACAAGGTAAGAACAACAATATAAGGATACATTAGATACTTGTTTGGTGGCTATTTCAATTTAATATATTGATTTATTGGTTTTTGTAGGGTAGTCAACTGTCCATGCCCGGCCCCCGAGGATTCAAGGGCAGTAAAGGAGAACCAGTGAGATAATTCAGCATTTTAATTTATGATTTTACTGTAACTGAATAAATCCAGTGACTTATTGCAAATAAACAAACAGCACAAACACTTGCCAACAATGTTGGTTTTTCAACATAAACAACAGACGCACTACTCCACAACATTTTGTAGTCTAAACAATGTGAGCATTATTGTCACGCTGGAAAATGCAAAGACATGGAATGGTGCATTGTGGGTAATTGGATGATGCACTGTTCAATGGTCATAGTTTTTCCTATGTAATGGAAAGGGGCGGGGCTAAATTTGCTAAAGCTAGTAGAATCATAGCACTTGCATCATTTACCTTAACCAAAAAAAATCAGATACATTATAGTGATTAAAATCCATTAGCTTTACCTCCATGTTAAAACGAACATATCAGATAGTTGAGTACATTGCAGATAGTACACGTACTGTAGCATAAGTACATTGTTCATAATTTGGGACAGAACTGTCATGTGGCAAATTAATATGTGGCAGGGTGAGCGTGGCCTTCCAGGATTTGATGGAGATAAAGGAGAAAAAGGTGAAGATGGACCACCTGGTGCAAAGGTATTTTACACACCTTCTGTAGATATCACACCTGTATGGTCTGAACATGGAGCAACTTAAGAACATTTACAACATGTAATTTCAGGGGCTGAAGGGCGAAGCTGGTACCAAAGGAGCCAAAGGTCCTTTTGGTGCACGTGGTCTAGTTGGACAAAAGGTACAAAGGCCTTAATTTGCTAGTGGATCTGCATTTTCACTATGAAATATATGGACGAGTTGCATTGTTGGCTTTTTTGTCATGGTAAATGTTTTCTACTGTGGCATGAGCATTTTGGAAACAAATGTACAATTATTTCTTCAGGGAGATCCAGGGGAGCCAGGTGCCAATGGGGAAAAGGTAGCATATTGTTTAAGATGTAGTATTAAATTTACTTGATAGTTGCATAATCCATACTTGAGTTAACTTGGAGGAAAGTTGGTAAGTCTTGCTGATTGGTTGAGGTTTGTCACAGGGTCGAAGCGGAGAGAATGGATTGGATGGTGAGATGGGTGAGAAAGGAGAGATGGGTCAAACGGGTCAAAAGGGGGATCAGGTAAATAAAAAAATATTCATTAGTCCTCTGGGCAACAGAAGCGTCTGAGAAGGAGAACACCTTCTCTTAACTGTCCTTACTGAGAAGCTCAGTCTCTGGTTTGTGTTCATGTTTAGGGTGAGAGAGGAGATCCTGGTTTACCTGGAGATAGAGGAATTAACGGAGAGAAGGTAAGCAGACTACATTATTTCTTCTTATCTATCTGTAACCATTGCATTTCAGATGAGCATGGCTACACATACATGTACATACATGCAACCTGCATACATCTGTTGTTCTCCTGCAGGGCTTCAGAGGATTTCCGGGTCGCATTGGGAGCCCAGGGCTGGATGGAGAACGGGTATTTTTTGTGATTCTTACTTTGAAGGAGGGAATTGGACTAAATACATAATCAAGAACATTTCTTCTACTGTAACCCACAGGGTGACTCTGGGGTCCCTGGGGCACATGGTGTTCCTGGACTGAATGGTATCCCTGGACGAAAGGTGAGGCACAACAGATGTTGACTTCATTGTCACTTAGTGAGATTATTGTGAGGTAAATGATAAATTGTTATTATGAACATTTAGGGAGAAAAGGGTGATAGTGGTCTGAATGGACTTGATGGACCTCCTGGGCAGAAAGGCGATAAGGTTCGTACTTCTGCTAGTTAATGATTTACATTTTCCCAGCCTGTTACTTATGTTTTAACTCACTTTTATGCAGGGAGCCACTGGTTTTCCGGGTTTCTCAGGGTTTAAGGGATCTTCTGGTGCACCAGGAGCTAACGGTGCTGCAGGTCGGCCTGGTCCTGTAGGTCCCAAAGGAGAAGTAGGATTGAAGGTACAATTTACCAAACTTAAGATTCCACATCAAATAATGATATGGAGCTGAAGAGAGTATTTCTGTTTGTATGTGATTCATCAGACCTCACAGGACAGATACTGTAGATGGATAAATAGTCAAGCCTGTGTAATTATGGCCATCTTCATATCTCACTCAGTCTCATGTGGAGGAACCGTGGAGGAGGACAAGCCCCTAATTAACTGGGATAAACAGAGGTTGAGGAAGTATAGAGTATAAAAATAAAGTATAGAGAAGGAGCTATTTCTGCAGGAATGAAGATTTGAGCTATCAAATCAAACACTGCGCTTTAGCTGCCTTTAGCCACAATTAGGCGTCTCTTGATGTTTATAGGAATGGAGAATGTTTCAAGGCATGCGCAGTGTCTGTAGGAAAGGTGAGCTGTACTAGGCTGAGAAGATGCTGAGAAGTAGAGGTAGTTTTTGGGGAGTAGAGGTTGTTGACATCAATGATTTCTTTATCTCCTTCTATAATTTTAGTGTGTACGTGTGTATGGTAGGTGTTACAAAACAAAGCAAGTGAAAACTTCAAGCTCATAGTTCATAATATAGACAAAATGTAAGCTATAGAAATGTCTTTCTTAATTTCCATATATCCAGGGGGAAAAGGGAAGGAGAGGCAGAGGAAAGGCCTGTCAACGGGGTCCCCCTGGAATTCCTGGTCTCAGGGGCCTGGATGTAATCATGCATCTACACACAGATAACAGTATCCTCCATTTTATCATAACTGTTTTGTCCATTCACAAACACACTCAGTCTGAACTTGTCAATATCTGCTGTGGTCTCTGTAGGGAGAAGAAGGAACTTCGGGCATTAAAGGAGAAAAAGGCGAGCAAGGACTCAGTGTATGTGTACAGTTCTTTTGATTGGCTGAATTACAGATACTCGTTTCTAGGTGAAGTGATGGTTTTCCAAATGTTCTTTTTGTGTAGGTGGAAGAAGTAAAGGATCTAGTGTTAAAACAGGTGGTTGAAAAGTGTGGTAAGTACTCGTGTGCATATTTGTAGTCTTGCAAACGACCAAATATGAACCCAAAAGCTTGTGTATGCCACAGTACTGCTGTCCATTGAAGTTAAATTATGACTGAATAACAGAGCTTCATTAACATGTGTGTGTGGGTGGTTATGACCGTGTGGTTTTGGGTGAGTTTGTGTCTCTCAGTATATGTGTTTGGAGGCCCCCGTTGAGGTGGCCTCAGGACCTCATGGGTTCCACCATCTGTTGTGTTCTTGTGGGCTCTCTTACTGGGAAAAACAAATGAAAAAACTCAGGATTAATTCTCAGACATATTGGTATGGGAAAACTAAATCATCGACACACACACAAACGGTTTCCTGGTTTTATGGAAGCACCTACATCAAGACCGGTTGTGTGGTCCGAAAACACACCAAAAACATCCCAAACCTGTATGATTTATTTTTCTTCTGTGGAACACAAAAGAAGCTATTTTGAGAAAAGTCTCAGTGGTTTTGTGTGTTTGGTTACCGACATACTTCACAATATCTTATTTTTTGTTCCTCAGAGAAAAAATAGTCATACAGCTTTAGAATTACCTGAAGGTGAGTAAATGATGGAAGAATTGTAGTTTTTTGGTGAACTATGCCCTGAATGATTGGACTTTTCACATAAATGAAACACATTAGCAAATAATGTTGAGCTACTGAAACTATGTAGGAAGTTTGATCATTTTGTGCTTGTATCCAAAGGGAAGGATTATCTCCTGATGGTGAACACCAATGATCCAGATGATGGGAGCATTCTGAAGGATGAGAGAGGTGTAGAGGAATCTGTCTATCCTGTGTGGGCTGAAGATATGGAAGATGAATCCACAACAGTTCCTCCTGCTGACTCTGGGCCAATATTAACACATGGTAACATTACAAGTAGGTATATTCCTGCATTAAACCAATATGCTATAATCTCTCTTGTATGATTTCATCCTTATATGTTGACCTTGAGGTTTTTCAACAGAGAGGTTTTAAATTTAACATATTACATTTATATTAAAATTTTACATTATATATTAAAATGAATCCGGCGTATCAGTGAACTGATGTAAATAAGGAAATGCTGCGATATAACATAAACATTCAGTCCTATAAGATAATTCTATTATGTTGAGATCTGGCATCTCTGTAGATCTCTGTAGATGTTCATTCAACCATAAGCGTTATTTAGTTCTCTCTACGTGCTGGAAAACAGGACACGCTTACAGGAAATAGATACCGAGGCAGGCACAGAGGTCCTGCATGGTCTAGTGGATCAGCTGAGACTCCTTTGTGTTATTTTAAACTCATGCGTCACACAGTGTAAATATCACTGAGAAAAATCAGCATGTTTTTTTTCCAATTACAATCAGGTAGAAGTTGATTCAAGGCAGCCAGGATTCTGTTTGCTTCAAATTAGCAATGAAAATCTAAGATCTAAGACACACCACAGGCTGTCCAGCTAGTTGTATTAATATATTAGTACACTTTTGATGTATAAACTTCTCATGTGTGTGCCTGTGATTACACGTTTGTGAATGACATGAGGTGGAATAGAAACAGATGAAATCTGTCTTTTTTAAATGATCAAAGCAGTTTGAACCAGTCTATCTGTTTTTCTAGCCTGGCCAAACTAATGCTAGGTTTAGCTGGGCAACCAACTGAAAAGTTACCCAGACTCCTCTAAAACCAGCAGACCATGTTAGATAGGTTTTCTTATAAAGCCTTAAAGAACAAACGGTTCAGATAACGAGTAAACGGTTAACTATTATTGCTCTATATTGCAAAAGATCATGTTGATAAAAAGGTTTATTTTGCATTTATCCATATAAATGCAATATCCATATATTTTACCATATTCTGGTAAGTTTAGCATGTGACTCTTGACTCGGTGCCGGAAATCTATTTTCTGGGGCATTTTTTGCACCATGGAAGCAAGATAAAATGTTGTAAAATTGTTAAATGTGGACATTTTTAAAAGTTCTGTATTGCACACAGGAACGAACGCAGAGCGATATGGAGATGGAATTAAGAAGAAACGTGCACTCAGACTTCAAGCAGGTGTGTGTGCGGTTAAAGAGGACAACATCGTCCTCTGCTGACTGCTGCTCCAAATGCTTTTAATGAGATAATATAGCTGTAAAAACTGCTCACATAGGCAATATAGTCAGAGATTAAGCTGGATCCTTGAATATAAAAGAATTTGAGTGGAATTTTAGGTACATGTCCAGGAAAGTGGCTTAATGAGGTGAACAGTAATGGTTTTTGGTACTCGAGCACAAAGCATTAGGCATTTTTAAACCATTATTCTATACTTGTCTTTTCCACTGTCTATTTTTGTCTCGTCCTTAGTGAAACGCTGATAGTACAAAAACAGGCAGATAAGACCAGAATTAATCCACTGATCAAAGGCGTGTGTGTGTGTGTGTGTGTGTGTAACAAAGAAAAAAAGAAACTCAAGTTGAAAGTTGATTGATTAAAAAGCAGAACTAAGTTGTTAATAATTCCTCTGTCCTTGAATTAGCATATGGACATCAGTAGCTCACAACCATATCTTTGTAGTCAAGTAGTTTAATAATACTAACTTGAAACTGATTATATAATGCCGCTCACACTGAATCCAGACCCGGCTGCCGATCTCTGCCTTGAACCCATGTCTGAAGGCCTCTGTACTGAATATGTCCTGCTCTGGTACTACTACGCAAATTCAGGAGAGTGTCGTCCCTTTGTGTACGGAGGCTGTGGAGGAAACAGGAACCGTTTCCGCTCCAGACAGGACTGTGAGAGTCAGTGTATTCTGGGCAGGAGAGGTAAAGAGCCATTCCGAATTCCAGTGAACAGGGTTCCGATATAACGGTCAACAAAACAATAAAAATAAAGTAGCAGTCAGTCTTAGAATTTAAATAATTCATCATTTGGAATTTTCTGTTGAATTTTCCTTGTCTTCACAGATTCCAGATCCTGAGGAGGAAAAGCAAGTTAATTTTATCCCACTAACTTTTTTTGTAAATTTTATGCCATAGCATATGTATATTAGTCATTATCACAATTGTATAGTGCAGAAACATATGTAACATTTTCTTGTCTTGTTTAATCTATATTGTTTTGCTTTCACTTGTATAACACATTTTTGCACTGTTGTAGTTATACACGCTTTTCAACAAACTGCTGTTTTTTTGCTTTTTAGTGAGGTCATGACTCCAAGAGTTACATGCACTATTAACAGGATAATTCACCCAAAAAATACAATTCTGTCATCACTGCTTCATGTGACGAGAATTTTCATGTTTGGGTGAACCGTTCCTTTAAGAAAACAATTTGTATTCATGACCTGCTTAAAATTCTGATTACTTATGGTTCACCATTTTGCACTAATGGTATGAAAATGTATGAAAATGTTCATGGTTACACTGATTGACTGTTTTTAAAATAATATATAAGATAATAAAACAGTGAACTTATGATTTATTTTTGAATGGACTGCTTGGGTGCCCTGTGAAGTGGGAGGGTGCGTGTTATACGTGTGTGCGTGAGAACCTTTTCACATCGTGACCTCTGATTTTGGACAGTGCCCTTTGAGTTTGGCCCTGTGGTGTGTATAAATGCTGCCATATTGGCTTTTCTTCAGCCATGTTTGTCGAGTCGTGTCTGGACA
>JAZGTK010011470.1:1783-15588 GCA_036877625.1 Ambastaia sidthimunki | reverse complement strand
TCTCTCTCTCTCTCTCTCTCTCTTTCTCTCTCTCTATTGTAATGATGCTGTTCATCACAGCTCTTGGAATGACCTTTAATGAACTGCGTGTGATGTGTGGATCTACGTGCAATGTGAAGGTTAATTAATGAAGCATCACTGCTGGTTTAAAAGCATCATCTGATAGATGACAGCTGGGCTCAGCAGACGACTCATTAGCAACCCGACTGACGGCTCATCTTTGACCATGAGCAAATGTGTTAAAGAACGAGGGTCCCTGATTCCCTCATTTTAAAGAAAACGTGATTCTGGTCTCATACGCTTTATGCTGTTTGAAAAACATACGTGAGAGTCAGAGTACATGTGATACATAATGCCCAGCAATATAATATCTCTTACAGCTGCAGGAGTGTGTGATGTGTGTCCTGCAGCTGATGTGTGATGGATAGTGATGGATAACTCTGGGTCGCTGCTTCATCTTGATAAGATGCGCTTTTGGGTGTCTTGTATTTCTGCCTGTATTGCAACCCCTGCTTGTCATTGTGATTACAAGACATCAGATACACATTAGCAAATGGAACATAATGTAAAAAAGGTTTCATTCCTAGCAGGGACAGATTGAAGAAGAGGGTATCTCATGACTGTTTGACTGTTTAGACTGTTTTGAAAACTAACTAAACTCACCAGCTCAACTTCTGGCATTAGGGCTTTAACACAAAAACAGAAACAGTGATTGTTGCCAAATTCATTTCATGCCATAATGCACCACATTTCTGATGATAAAATAAAAGAATAGATGTTATTTCTGGAATTGTGACACATGAGCTGTGTTTTTGAGCTGTGTATTCAAGATGCTTATTGTATTGATGGGCTGTTCTGTAGGGCATTTCAATAACCTTAGAGGCAAAACTGTCCATGTTAGAAAAGAAATAGACAATAATTAAGCAGGATATCACAAAATGTTAGAATACACAATCATTAATTCCCAGAATAATGAACTGTGTGCCAATGAGTTAAATCAGAGCTCAGGTTAATTTCTGAATAAGTGCTAAATAAGTGACAGAATGCGTTTAGGAATTTCCTCATCCTCAGAAACAGTCAGTTGTAACATCTCTGCACTGCGATCATCTCAAGTGCTCATGTCACCAGACATCCCATCTGACACGCTTACCTTACCGGCGTCTGAAACTGATTTCACCAGCACTGCACTTTAACATTTCTGTCTGAAATATTTGACACAGACAGTTTCGCAGGACTGCTGAGGATTCTGGGAAGGGGTTCAGCAGTCCTGACAGGAAATCTCCCCTGTAGCGCCTCATTTTGTTCTGTTAGTTTGGTGTGGAGACTCCTGGCCTTAAGACGCGGGGATGGCTGAAGATTTAAGTGGGCAGTGATGAGAAATCTTGACGGTGTGGCAGGTGTGAGATTCAGCTTCATTATCTTCCAACACCTCCATCCAATTACCAGCAGAGACGACCCTGATCGTGTGTGTGTGTGTGTGTGTGTGTGTGCTTCTACTCATTCTGCTCTTCCTATGAGACTTTTCATGTCTTGACACATCAATGCCAAAATTGCTTCAATGCTTGCCAAAATATTAATTTTTATATACAATCTTGATACAGATTACTGAACAAAGTCTAGCTGTAAAAAATGTCAAGTCTACATTCTTGTTATGTCCTGAATCTATTAAACCCACAGAAGACAGTGAAGTGTGTTCAATTCACTAGACGCTTCTGAGTTACAAATGAAAGCAAATACTTGCAGACAGACTATCAGATGTGAAGAGCCCATGAATCCACAGAACATGATTAACAAGATGAAGAATTCAGAGTCTCTGTGGAATTGTTGGATGTATTTTGCCCTGTAGCCAGTGATGCAGTAGATACTGCCATCAGCTTCATTGTTTATCTGTGGCCTCTGATTTTACTTCCATTTTGAGTCTCTGCTTTTCTGTTCTAGAGTTTGAGAATGAATCTTTTACATTCAACATTCTGTGTGTGTGTGTGTGCTCTACACACTTCATCTCAGTTTTCATCTACAGTAGTTTTCATCTACAGTTTTCTCTCTGTCCATCCTTATTTTAGTGGGATCATTATGTGCTGATTGAAATCTGCTTTGTGTCTTCATGTTTTTTGGTTTCACCTCATCAGTTTTATACTGGCTCATGTTCTCATAAAAACTCTTGGTCCTGCTCTGTTTCAGAGACTCTTTTGTGTGTTGTTGTCATTGTAAAAAAACAGAAGTGTGTGTTGAAACATGCTCCACCCTTGCCCCTTTCTTCTATAAACAGAGAGAAAACGGGGCTATTGGACTGCTGACGTAAACACAGAAGAACATGTGTTTATAGGATGCTGAGCAATTGTGAAGGCTGAGAATTACAAGAGTTTTAATACATTATTAAAACTGTCCTGTGGGAAATCCAACAATTCTTGTAAAATGTTTTTTTAAACATGCTGATAGTTTTACCATCTGTTGAATTTTGTCTAATGCCTATGAGAGTTTTGTTACTCCTCAACCGACAGTAAACTCCACAAAAATAAACAAAAAAATGAAACAGTAAAAATATGGTCTTAATACTTTCACGTGTATCTCCTGATTAATAACAGCATCATTCCTCAGGACTGTCCTCTGGTTTCCTCAGTGCTGGTCTGTCTCTGAATCACAGCAGATGGGAACAGACACATTAATGATGGCTGTTACTCACACCTTCAGAAACTGAGCAGAAAGCCTGAGGTGACAAAGAATATATGTTAATATTTTATCAAATGTAACTCACAGAAATAAATGTGCGTGTCAGTATGTTGTCTGTTAATGGAAATGGATACATATATACTGCATGAATGATTCTGTTATGAGCTCCTCTACAAATATTTAGGGACTATTGAAGATCAGCTCATATATTCACATCATCATATTTTTTGCAATAACCTTTTTCTTTTGTTGATAAACAGATTAAAATTCTAGTGTAAAAAGACACCATGGCATTTGAGGGCATGGTCATATAAATAGCCCATAATATAAAATATAATTGATATTTTAATATTGATGTTACATTTAACTATTTCTATTTTATGTTGGAATTATTTTGTTTTAATAAAATGTTACATTATATATAATAAGTCCTATATATTTAATGTTTGAGGGAAACTATATAAGAACACACTGGCGCTGAAACTCACTGTTACAGAAGAACTGAACACGCGCAGTAAGCGTTGCGCTTGCGCTGTTTATTGCCGCGATAATGCCGCAATAATGCGACAATAATTCCCCCGTGTGTTCATCTCATGCAACTGCAGCAAAAATCCTGCCAGACAGTCAATAATTAAACTGATTTAAGAGATGTCTTGTGACAGTCTGCATCCATTAAACATATATGCGTTAAATGATGTGACAGAGCCCTTAATCTCAATATTATACCTCATGCCTTACAGGGCGACACAGAGACGGTACATACACAAAAACAAAACATCTCACGTCCATGCCAGGAAAATATCATCTGCTGGAAAACACTGTAAATGTACTAGACATTGATCAAAGTTAAAAATAAACTCTATGTGGTATGAGAAAACGTTGAATACATATTTGTCAAAATATAACTAAATAAATTAAATTACTGTTTAAAAGAATGCGTTTAGATAAATATATACATTTATAAAAAAAAATGAATACCATTCACACATGTTTTGTATCGTATGTTGTTTATATATTACATTATTTAGTTATTTTATAATGTAAGAATTTGTCCTGCGTCTCTTGACAGCGGGTGGCGCTAATCGCTCAATTCATCACAGCAGCGCTGAACGCGAACAACAACGTTTACCGCCAAGCTGTTCAAACTGTCGTAAAATCACCATCACTGTCGAAAACTGCAGAACACACAACAACAAAAGAGACGCGCTGAAGTTTTAAAACGCTCTTCTCATTAAATCCAGCCGTGACATCTTATCTGATCATGTTTTAATATTAATAATCATAATCACACCAGTTTACATCTGTTTCATACAGTGGGAGATACAAGCATCTACACATGGCGTCATTTAACACTGAAGGTACATTATTACATAATATTTATCATGTCACACATCTACAAAATACCCTGTGACATGCGATTACATTATAACATGTGTATGTATATATATTTGGTCAGTCTTTTATAAATGCTTTAATGTTATATTGCAAGGTTTATCAAATCTATCTTTCTTGCCAGTAATGTTCTGTATTGTCTGTCAATAACAGTCTGTATTCTGTATGTGAGTGGCTGTAAAGTTGTTCATTGTCTCTATATTGTTGTTTTGTGTTCATCTGTTAGTTGAAGTGACTCCAGACATCCACATCTGTGGTTTGTGCAAACAACAGTACAACAACTTTGAACAATTTTTTGCCCACAAGCAAAACAGCTGTCAGATCTCCTCCAGTCACATATCAGCTCGAAATGCCCTTTCTACCGGTAAGTCTCATGCCACTGCTTAACATGTTTGTGTAGACCGTGCTGTTATTAAAAAGTGTAGATGTAGTTAACAGTGTCTGAAAGGTAACCAACCCATCATTTGTGTTTGAAGAGTCGTTTCAGGCTTGTGTATCAAAAGTTAAAAAAAATCTTACCAAAGCCCAGAAAACTCCCTCCAAACGGCTGAAACCCGCCTTAACTCAGAAAAGACACATCTGCACGTTCTCAGGTCAGTTAATTGTACAGATTTGTGCTGCGTTTAATAATTGTCTTGCGTATAATTTTCATTGTGTGTAAATTTGAGAAATGTTTGTTGTTTGTTTCCATAGGTTGTACATTCAAAACTCAGTATGGCCAAAAAGACATGGAGAGGCACATCTTAACACACACTGGTAAGTGTTCTGATGTCTCGTCATTTGTGTTTGTGATGCAGAGAAGATCAGAGGGCTGATCTGAGATCTGTTATTGCAGGTGAAAGGCCGTTCGAGTGTGAACTCTGTCACAAACGCTTCAGTCGTCGAGATAAACTGAACCTCCACAGCCGTCTGCACACCGGAGAGAAGCCACACAAGTGTAAGTACTGCCCGTACGCAGCGGCCGACAGCAGCAGTCTGAAGAAACATCTGCGCATCCACTATGATGAAAGACCCTTCAAGTGTCAGATCTGCCCGTACGCCAGCCGCAACTCCAGCCAGCTCACCGTTCACCTGCGGTCCCACACGGGTGAGGAGACAGCGTGTGTTAGTGTGTGACATCCATTATACAGTCTTTTGCTTCAGTAGTGCATTTTACATTCATACAATATTAAACATTACAATATGTTAAGTGAACAGCTTAGATGCTAAATGTTTATGCAGACAGTCTGATGGAGAGTTCTGTTGGCTTTCCCCATCTTACTTATTACAAAACCCTGAGTTATAGTTACATACATGATGTGGGACGTATTTGTGTTTGTACGAGTTCTTTGATAAGTGTTTGAACGGTTTGATGTCATGTTCTCATTAGACAGTAGTGAACAGACAGTGTAAATTAATATTCAGATCATATTCTTGCATGTTTTCTCTTCAGGCGACGCGCCGTTCCAGTGTAACCAGTGTGACGCCAAATTCAAGATCAACTCGGACCTGAAGCGTCACAGTCGGGTTCACTCCGGTGAGAAGCCGTATAAGTGTGATCTGTGTGAATACCGCTGTGCTATGAAAGCCAATTTAAAGTCACACGTGCAGCTGAAGCACAGCTGCGTCGACTCCTTCCGCTGCTCAGATTGTGACTTTCAGTGTCCCACCAGAGCGGCTCTGCGTCACCACTCTCGCCAGCACCAGCCCGCCCAGCCGCTGCGCTGCGGCCAGTGCAGTTACTCCTGCTCCAGCAAGGGGGCGCTCAAGATTCACGAGCGGGTGCACTCAGACGAGCGGCCTTTTAAATGTGACCACTGTTCGTTTGCCAGTAAGCAGCGTAGTAATTTGTTAATTCACAGACGGAAGTGTCATGCGGATAAGCCTGAGAGACGGTGCAAGTCAGGGGGAGGGGAGGAGCCCCCCAAACCTCTCGGCTCACGCTACAGGGCGAGATTAGAGGCGGCGCGGGCGTTCCGTTGCGACTTGTGCGAGGCTTCGTTCGTGAGGGAGGATTCGCTTCGTAGCCACAAGAGGCAGCACAACAGAAATCCACGACAGAGCAGCAGTCCGGGGTCACAAACCGCAGCTGTTTCCAAACAGACCGTACAGGATTCACAACAAACCGGTGTCACATCCAGCACGTCTTCATACAGTGGAACGCATCTGAAGATCATAGTGGCGCGCTCTATAGGACGGGAGGCAGCTTTTGTCCAGGCTGCGGTGGAAATGCCCACTGCAAAGACCAGAGATGTTCTGCTCAGTTCTGGGGAGCATGAGGTGCTTTTGAACCCTGTAATACAGCATGTCGGTCTTCTAACACCTGTGCGGCACATTGCAGCTTCAACACCAGAGGGCGGCCTCGAGCGTCAGACCGTTCTGCTCACTCAGATCAGCCACAGTGAAGAAAACTCCTTTGCGACAGGTGAGGCTGCCCCCCAGAGCAGCGACCCTACTCAAAACTTTATCACTTCCTGCTCTGCCACGGCTTCAGACGGTTCCCACACCTTCATCACTTCCTGTTCTGACCTGGAGAGCCTCCACACGCTCATCCAGGAGGGCGGGACTGAGGTCACCGTGGTAACAGAGGCGAGTCCATCGATCGCCACCATTAAAGATTCTCTAAATGTAGATGGTTCTTCATCTCAGGACGTTTCCAAGCAAGCAGAACAATCCATGTCTGAAGATAATTTAGATCTTGCTCCACCAGGAACTATTCTTGTTCAGAGTATCCCACTGTCCATTTCAAGCACAGATCAGCAGACAGACATATACCATCTGTCTCCACGTCATATATTTTCAGACACTAATACAGTGGAGTGAGAAGTCACATATGCAAAAAGTGTAAATGAAATTTGACGTTGAGTTCTGTAACATTTCATTGGTGTGTTGATGAGGTCTGATGAGAAGCTTTTTGTTTTTGAGAAGAAATTAAAGGTTTCTTTGCTGTGTATGTCTTTACTGTTATCTTCAGGTTGTGTTGGAATTATGAGATGGCAACTGTACTCAGTTTTTTTTGCTCTACTGCAACATTCATAATCCAAAAAGAATCTGTTTGTTAGTGATGCCATCAAAATACTAATTACTGCAAAACTTCTCATTTACTGATGATGCTACATTACAAATCAAACAGACCGTGTGTTGACCACCAATAACTGTTGAAGCTCCATATTGTTTGTTAAAACTAAAATAGTCCCCATTCATAATCACGTGTCATAATTCCAGAAGCTCAAAACTTCAGTAACTTTCAACATGACCTGAACGCATAAAATATTATATTCAAGTGAAGCATCTGTCTGAAATTATCATGTTCTCCAGTTTAATTGATTGACTTGCTATAACCTTGTAACCTTGTTTAAACAGATTTCTTTGTTTATTCATTGTATATTTTCTGTATTTATGGTTGTGTGGTGAACCTGTTAAACACTCTGGGCTGGTCACAGGGTTGTAGGTCTAAACCACACTTTGGTCAGAAACATAGTCTATGCAAAATCATAAACACAAATGTTTGTAGATTTGCGAGTATTCCCTACAGTGTGTGTGTGTGTGTGTGTTTTTTATGTTTTTGTTTGGGTTTTTTTTAGCAGTGCTTCCTAATTCTGGTCTTGGCACAACATTTTTTGTTTTATTCTTCTGACACTCAGATCTGTTGCAGTGTTGTGCTGAAGATCATCTGGACCAAAATCGAGAAGCTCTCTCATGAATCCGTTTTAAACCTGTGAATCTTCTTGTTGTCTGTAGGGGGCAGAGCAGTGCAGAACTTCTGATCTTCACAGTGATACTGTACAGACATGTTTTCTCCTGGTTAGTTGTTAGTCACAGCTTATCTCATCTGATCTGAGGTTTTCAGTGTGTTTTAGGAAGTAAGTGTTACTGTCAGATGTTATATGTACCATCTTTGGTTTCATGCTCATAACTAATATCCACGTCTCTGCAGATAACCAGTGTCTTCATGTGTGTGAATGATGTCATTTCCTGCCCTGACCGTTACGAGATGAGATCTTTCAGACAGCTGTAGAGATGCAGATATAGACGATGAAATATAACGTGTTGTGTTGTGTGTGTGTGCTTATGTGTGACCACCAGTCTAATGTCAAGTCCATTTCCCCCCACCACAAACCCACAAAGACAAGCCCACTCAGGGCTAATCCTCACAGATCAAGCCTGTGGGCTGTTCCTCACGCTGGAGAGATGTGTCTTCTGTTACCAGCCGTACACACTTCTCATATTCACAGTTTTCATCAGTGTCCTCTCATCAGAGCCAAAACTAACATAATTATAATTGTTATATTAGTATTGCTCTGAAGTGGCCTGATGTCACTTTTCTTATATTTCTAAACACATCAGCTCTCCAGTGGAGAAAAGTCAATATTTGTTGACCTCATTGTCACTGTCTGTTGCCGCATCTTTAGACAGTCGTGTGTTTGTGTGGATGAGAGAGAGAGAACATGGATTTTCTGTCAGTGCTAATAGATGTTGCAGATCAGTACTGACTGTCCTCTTTCTTTCTCTTCTCGAGAGGAAACACTCTGACTTTGTATGAATGATGTTTAAACTCTGTCAGGCCGTGTCGTGTTTTATTATTGTGGTTTCTGGAGAAATCGTGTCGTGTCTCTGATGCCTCACAGTCTGTATGAAGCCAGTGAGAAACATTGAGTTGAGTTTTACATAAGAAACATTAGTTATGTCAACATGAACGCTGTAATCCTTATTGTGAAGGATTCATGAGTGAGCTTTTTTAAATGTATTTTGTACTTTAATAACATACTGTGTTATACGGCTTTGAATTAATTGGATGGGAAATGTTTGAAGTCATAGTTTGAAATCTTTAATATTGACTTGATTTGGCGAATCTGACCTCAGTTTATGATTTTGTTGAGATCTTTTCTGAAACTCAAGTGGAGACATTTGTGAGATATTTGGATCTCTGAGGAAAAGTGTTTTTTGTTTTTAGGAGTGTGATGTAATTCTCATATCTGCCTTTAGGAGTCGCTGGTATCTGTGAAAACGGCGTCAGTCACTTCAAATACTCATTAACTGTGTAAAACAACAAAGACATATAAAGTATTCATGAAAACCAAAATCCAATTTTTGAGCTTTATCATCTCTTCTTTATATTATTTATTTGCTTATGTTTCATCACAAAGCTTGCGTTACTTTGTTTATATGTAAACCGATCACTGGCAGCTGAGTGACTGAAGATAAAATAATGTTTCAGGCTGTTGGATTGATTTGAAATCTAGTTTTTAAGGGTTTTGTTACTTTATAAAGTTTTGGCTCAGCATGTGTTTAGTGCAGCAGGTAGTGGCTCAGGGGTCTCGTATGATGCTGTTGTGTGTGTAAAGATGAGTGAGAGTGAGATTTTCAGAGACTGTTTGATGTATTACAGACTTTCAGAATCTAATCCCAGCCACTCATAAGACCATCCACTTCCCGTTTTATCCTGTAGATCACCACAACAACTGAGAAATATTTAGAGAAGATCTCTATGTTTTAATATATAGCGATATCTTTATAATGAGAGCCAGTTTTAAGCTTATGGCTTTTTCTGATTTTGAGTGTTTGTTTTGATGTGTTTTGTTAGCTGTTGTCATGTGTTGTGGGGTCTTAATGAGGACACTGACTGACTAAATATGAGGGGATTATAAATGAAGCCGTGTAAAGTGTGAGAAGCCAGGGGTGTCTGAAAGAGAGAGAGGGAAAAAAATGGACCACTTGATACTGTAAAGACCTTTTGTGTTCCTTCCTTCCTGTGTTTGAGATGTCAGCCTGTGAATGGGGTCATAAAGAGACCCCAAAAACACACGTACCAGAAAAGTGTCCACAGATGAGTAAACACCAGAGGTTCTTTTATAAATAGAACTCAAATATTGCCTTAAGATTGTTGTGTGTGTTTATATGAACAATAAAGAACAGTATGAGATGTTTAACCCTCAGAAAATGAGAATCATCCGTTAACCTCACGAGGTCACATTAAATAATTCTTCTGACCAGTTTGTGTAAGAACTGGAATTTTTGTCTTGTTGGTTTTTTTAATAAGTACAATTTGTAACTACAATATCAGTTCATCAGATGGCAAATTAATGAAATCTTTGTGTTGTTTTAATTGTTGGCTCAGTCAAATGATTAAGACTTCCACAGACAGACCAAAATCATACCAAACCGTAGCGAAGGCTTTTAAAAAGGAAACAGGAAAACCAAAGTGTCCCATGTTTATGTTGTGAAGTTTTTGTAAACATTGCTGATGTGTTGCTTTGTGTTACAGCACAACTGGGGGCATTTTGTGGGTCTGTTCCTCAGCAGTTGTTTTATCAGCAGTTTGATGACAATATGCTGTTGAAGTGTTTGTGTTTGGTTTGGATGTAATATGATGGTCATCACTCAAAGGCTTCAGCTGGACTCTGATGTCATTAGCAGCACTAGTCAGTGTTGATATGGATTTTTCTCCCTTCATAAGCATCTTTCAGCCTTGAAAAAAATCAAAGTATTGATACGTTCTGAGAGGAGCTGTCACGTGTTCTCAATCTTTCCTCTCAGGTAAACACATTTAAAAAGCAGCAACTCAGAAGTGCTCCGTGTTGTCAACACACCTTAAACGCTTCATTAAAAGAGGATTATGAAAGTCTGTTAAAATGAATGAGGTTTATTTACAGAGTTTGATCATTAAAATGGCAGTTATTTCATTCGTTTATAGCAAAAGGCACGTCTGAAATATTTAGTCGTTTTGTTGTGAAACCATGACGACACTCTTGTAAATTTTATGTTAATTTCTTGAACTGACGCAGGGAATTCTTGTTTTAATAATGCAAATAAAAATGTTTAGGAGGAGCTTTATGTCATATGAAAGTGTTTATGTTAAAGAATGCAATGCAACATTATAACAAACTCTGTATAAATAAAATTGAATTGAACGTGTTTTAAAACTGTTTTATTTCAGTGTTGTTCTGAATCTTTGCCTGAAGTCGATGCTCATTTTACTTTCATCTTTATAGTAGTTGAAATTTGAAATGCATATGAAGTGATTCACAAGCATGTTTGTGTGTGTCTGCAGAGCACAAATTCACTTCTCTTAAACACAATCTGCTGTCTTTCAGTTTTATTTGACTGGCATCAGAGTTTGTTGTGTTGGCAGTCGGAGCTCACGGCTTTACTCTCTATAAAAACACAACCCTTGTTTTCACTACAGACCTGTTTGCACTGAATGAATGTCGACTTCCATAAGAGAAAAATCTGATGAGAATTCTTTAATATCTTATTTGCTAAGAAATAGAAACGTTTGTCTCCAGTATCTCAGTGTTTCTAAGCAATTCAGTGTCTGAGACAAACTGAACAGTTATTTATTTATCACATGAATGCAGGGACATTTAGTAAGTACTGTGAAAATATAATCTAACCAGTCTCGGGTAAGAGAGACAGAACTTTAGACAGATGCAAATTAGTGGCTTGTCATAAACCACGAATATCCAAACCTTGATTTGAACAGCAGGTCTATTGGTCAGGATGCTGTGATACGGGGCAGTTAAATAAAGCAGTCATGAGGAGTTTCTGCTCTTTCTAAACCATGTGCTTCATCAAACAAATTAGCATCAGGTTTAAGATTCAATCTTAACAGATGGCCGGGGGGAGGTCAGTATTTTCTTTAGCCAGGCATATCTTATCCTAAAAAAACAAACATGGTGGAAATTTGATCTCCACGCATGTCATTGTCCAGCTCTGTTACTCACTGCTGTGTGTTCAAATACCTGGTTTGCTTGACCTGTCGATTCAAGCTTGTATTATCAGTGAAGCAGACAGTCAGTGTCATTTTAGCCAGAAGTTCTTGATATGAATCTTTCACCATTTTATTGCTTTAAAAAAGTAAATGAAACTATTCTGGTATTCAAATAAGCCAATGGAGATGTACCATAATAATTGTAATTGTTTATATGTATTAATACAAACAGACATACAAATGTGCCCCAGTAATCTGTTAAAATGATTTTACTGAAAGAATAATGATTAAACAGTGAGATCAAAGACAAATCATGTAAATTCACTGATCAAAAAGAATTGGAAACCTGATAAAAACAAGAATGTCTTTTCAGAGATCTGTTGATGTATTTTTTATTTAAACTGTGATTGTACAGATATTAGGTCATAAAGAAATGTTCATTTTCCAGCTCTTCTATTTAAACATAAATCCACTCTGGTTTTCATGTGTTTTTTTGTCTTTCACTCTGTAGATGTCACTTTGGGATTCCACACAACACATCTGAACACAGAGATTTAACATGACTTACAGGTTTGTGCTAATGTATAACATTCAGAAATCACAGCTCTGTTCTTTCCATGCTCTCTCTCTCTCTCTCTCTCTCGGTCGGTCGTTTAGTCAGGATGTAATGAGCACTATAAAGTGAACAGCCAGTCAAAGGGTCACTCACTGAATAGGTAACATCAATTTTATGGCTGAGTGGCTGTGGGTCAGGATATGAAAGCTCTAGGCATTGTGGGCCACAGCTTCAGTTAAAAGGACAAGCGGAAGTTGACAGAAGATTTGTCATTTGATTTTCTTTCTCTTTTGTGACATTTGGTCGCTGAATGAACCCTCTTCTTTGGGAGGTTGGAGCCTGAGGTAACAGGTCCCAAATAACCAATAAAGAGAAATATATATATATAGTCTGTAATATAAACATTTTAATTATGCTAATAATTAAATTATTACAATTAAAACAGAGAATAGTAATTTATTTACCTTCTCTGTGTTTTTTGTTATCATTATGGCAGATATATTTTTGGTTATTCTGATGAATGATATTTTTCAAGCTCACATACAGACTTAAACTTAAAGTGACATGTTTTTGTCAGTTATGGTTTCCCATAACCGGAATGCGACCTCTGCATTTAACCCATCCTTCGTGAGGGGAGCAATCGGGGGTTAAGTGTCTTGTTCAAAGACACTTCAGTTGCTACCTGCCGGCGCTGGAATCAAACCAGCAACCTACTGATTACAAGCCCGACTCACTAACCAGTAGATCACAACTGCCCCACTAAAGTATGTTGTCAGAAGTAGACTGTGTGTAAATATCAGTATGTGTTGGTTGAGGTGTTGAACAGTTGTGTTCAACACCTCAATGATGATGAATTTGGGGCTGTATTACAGTGCAGTCAGTCAGTCACCTAAAACCACATCTACTCTTCCTCAAGACACTCATGTTACCAGTGCAGCTTCAAAATTAAAGTCCCTAATCACCATATCTGAGCCACAGAAACTGTGAGTAAATCACAAGCAGTAAGGATGTTATTTGTTGGTGTTGGTTGTGGGTTGTTATTTGTTGGTGTTGGTTATTAGTGGGTTGTGTTGGGGGATCAGCTGCACAACTGAGGCAGGAAGGCAGTTACTGGCAGTCAGGGGTGGGGGGATAACCCATCCATTGTCCTTGAAATTGTTTTAATTACTTCCTCAGTGGGGGTTTGAGGCTGGTGGGGGTATCAGAACACAATCCACTGGCAAGTCAAAGAGCGTTTTATTGTGTTTTATTTTGCAGTAATGACCAGCTGATAACACAGAGACCACAGTAGTAGCTAGAGACATGAAACCAACCCAGATCTGAAGGAAATTGGTTGCCTGGGAAACAGTCAGTTAAACAGTTTAATGCTAATTAGACTAAATGTTAGTGGTTGATTATTCAGAATAAAGTATCTCAATATTTGTCAGCATTTATTTGTTTAAATCATACTTGTTTTCTGTGATGGATGCTGTTTAATTATTCACTCAGAAAGTAGGT
>JAZGTK010011468.1:0-15589 GCA_036877625.1 Ambastaia sidthimunki | reverse complement strand
CTCTCTCTCTCTCTCTCTCTCTCTCTCGATCTCTCCCTCCCTCTCCTTCACTGTCTCTGTTCTCCAGCGTACTCCAGTGCATGAACAGAGGGACTGCCGGTGAGGAAACTTGTCTCTATCCTCTCTTTTCTTTTTTTCTCTCCTCTTTTCTTTTTCTCTTGGTCTCTTCCTCGTTCTCCAGCAGCGATGTAGTCCACTCTCAAACTTTAACATCTTTTTGGCAGTGAAATCTTGACGGACAGCTGTCACTGGATGTCTGTGGATTCTTTCTTTCCATCTTTTTGAGGCTTTATTGCCTTTTCCCAAGTTGTTGCAGGTATTTTTTTCTTTCATCTTGTTTTCTTGTCAAGTTTGTGTATTTGGAACATGGCCATGAAGGAAATCGTGCTCCCCATCAGTGAGGTGTCCAGTCCGTACCCGGAGGTCGTGGAGCTCAATGTCGGTGGCCAGGTTTATGTCACCAAGCGGTCCACCTTGGTCAGCGTACCTGACACCACCCTCCACACCATGTTCACCCGCTACACCCCGCAGGAACTTCCCCGTGACAGCCGAGGGCGCTTTTTCATTGACCGTGATGGCTTTTTGTTTCGATACGTGCTGGACTTCTTGAGGGATCGCCAGCTGGTGCTTCCTGAACACTTCCCAGAGCGAGAGCGTCTCCAGCGTGAGGCCGAACACTTTCAGCTGGGGGAGCTGCTGAGGCTCCTGGGGCCACGTGTTTCCAAGCAAGGATCACTAAACGATGAGGGCTGCCAAAGTGACATCGAGGAAAGTTCCCAGAGTAGCGAATTGGTGACTCGAACTGGAAACAATGCCACCAACCATGCAACTTCCTCCTCCGCCCTTGACAAGAGGTCAGGGTTCATTACAATTGGTTATCGGGGATCATACACAATGGTAAGGGATAACCAAGCCGACGCTAAGTTTCGTCGAGTGGCGCGGATCATGGTATGTGGACGTATCGCTCTGGCGAAGGAGGTGTTTGGGGACACGCTGAACGAGAGTCGAGATCCAGACCGTCCGCCAGACAAATACACCTCTCGTTTCTACCTGAAGTTCACCTACCTGGAGCAAGCGTTCGACAGGCTGAGTGAGGCTGGCTTCCAGATGGTGGCCTGCAACTCAACTGGAACTGCTGCCTTTGTTAACCAGTACAGAGATGACAAGATCTGGAGTAGCTACACAGAGTACATTTTTTTCAGTAAGTGACAGCGGCTCTCACACTCCTACAAGGTTTGCTTGCTAATTTCCTTTTCACCTTTTCTAGTGGTTAACAAACTTTCTCTAAAGATGCAGTGTTAAATATTTCAAATGTTATGTACTTCATTTTCAAAACAAAAGCATGCATGTAAAAAATTGACACACAAGTATGCTGAATTTGTGGAGAGTTTTGTTATTAACCGTACAATTATGCCATTTCTTCATTATTAGGAAGCTGCATTATAACAGTAGTAATTTTACAGATTGCAATACAAATATCATTCTTCACTTCCAGTCTGTTCTCTGGCTTTGTTATGATCAGCCAGTTTGCAAATATTTTTTTCAGTTAACCAAAGTTATTTTAGTGCAGCTACTAAACACTCTATGTATGTTTGTAGCAGTTTATAGCAACTACAATGGAAATCATAATCAAGTTCACCTCTAAAATCATTACTGAAACACTGATCTATCTCACTTTCTGTCTTTTGCTTGGCATCCATCAGTACTTCTCTGTAGTGATTCAACAATACTACATCGTTCCTTTGGTGTAAGCACTCTTTAAACTCACACTTCAATATTCAGATTTGGATGGTGTAATTGCACAACATGTAAATGTGTGTCATAACTAGGACAGTGTTTGCCTCAGGCCTGACATACTGAATAGAGAAAGGATAATACACACTAAAATTGCACATACCAGTTCTGTCCAATCAAAAAAATCCCAAAAGACCAAAGCTTCCTCATTAACCAATAAAAATCTGAGTTGGCTTAAATGATACCATAATCCTTTCTTATTGGCCGCCTCTGTTTTGTCATTCCGAAGTTGTAATGACAAGCACTAATCCACTGAAGCCAATTAGCTGACAGCATTGGATGTCAGTTTATTACTTTGTGAGTTGTCAATCCTTAATGCAACCATAATGCATCTCTAACTGAGCTGATGTTATTGTGGTCATTTAAGCCTCATTTAAGCTGATTTGATTGATTTGTGGTTGACAGCCAGATAATTCTGTTTTTAAAATGTGAAATTAAATATAAATGAACTGTTTTAAACATTTCAGTGTGTTTGAGTGGTGTTCTGTGCTCATGTGCGCTCGTGTGTTTCAGCTGAGATAAGGCGTAGCTCTGTGGACAGGTAGTTGGAGGAAAGTCTCACTTTGGTAGACTTAAGCAAGGTAATAAAGCTTCAAGAGCTAATCCAACCACTGCATGTAGCAGATAATGAAAGAGAGTGTGTGTGTCTGTCTGTGTGTGTGTGTGTTTCTGTGTGTATGTGAGAAAGAATGTCTGTGTGTGAGCCTGGGTGATAAAACAAATAAATCTGGCAGTGCAGAAAGACAAAATACACTTACAGTATATTTGAGATACATCCTCTGAAAAAGGTATGAATGCTTTATGCAGTGTCGCTTCTCAGGGAAATGCTTCTATTTTTAGGGATTTTAAATATTTTTACCGGAAAACATGTTAAAAGCAAAAAATGTAAAACTCATTAAGAATTCATTTCTGCAGTGCTCTCTCTCTTTAACACATCATTTTGTATTGTCAGTTTATATTGTGAAAATGTGTGTATGTAAATGCAAAAGCAAAAAAGAGGAAGAGCAAAAACAAAGCAAGGGGAAAAAGAGAGGTTTGTGTGTGTGAAAATGTGGAACAGTTATGTTGACTGGTACTGTAGCAGGGCTGTGGACAGGCTGGTCATTAAATCTGTGTGATGTGTATCTGCCCTGCAGATGAATCCTGCTTTATTCTCTGCTGCTTTATTCCTCATCTCATCTTTGCCAGGATGCTGATCACAGACTGGGATGCTCTGAGGAAAGTACAGCCATGCTTCAAAATGCCAGAGCAGTTTACAGTACACAATTTATTAGTTAGCTACAGAACCGTCCATCCCTTCCCCTGAGCCTAATGTTCTAATGGAATGTTCACCCTCACCGATCTGCAGTGACAAGATGACTGGAAGTCAATCATTGTTAAGAAGAGTTGGTGATTTAAGGCAACATGACAGTGTTTGTTGGTAATGTGATGTGAAATTTATGTGAGATTGAAATGAATTGCTCACCCAAAATTATATATTATAATTATATGTATTTATTTACTGACCCTTGTGTCATTTAACCCTTCCACGTCTTTCTTTGATCTTTGGAAACAAAACAGATTTTTAAAAAGTGTTGTTTTGGCTTTTATATTTACAATGGGATTGGATAGCTACCGTCTCTTCTCAAGCTTCAAAAGGATGTAAAAGCATTACAAAATAACTCCACGTGACTCATGTGATATATTTCAAGTGTCCTGACAGCATATGAATGGGTTTTGGTTACAGACTAAAATTTAATCCATTATTTACTGAAAGTCTTGACCTGTGCCTCTTCTCTTGCAGTTCACGTCTCTAACCCTGTGGAAAATAGCACTGTTGCAATAGTAGTTACACATATATAGAAGTAAACGTAACTGCATCCACAGTGCACTTCAGGAATGGAGAGTACGTCTGGTGAGGATGGGCAAATAATGGATTTAATCTTTCTTTTGGTTTCAAAGATTAAAGAAAGCCATTAGGGTTTGAAAGACACAAGTATGAGTAAATAATCGCAACATTTTTATTTTGGGGTGAACTCCTCTTTTAATGAAAGTGGTTGAGCAGTTTTATTCTTCTGAATTATGTGTCTCTGCTCACAGAATGCAATTTCCTATAGCTAAAACAGTCATTTACTATCTGATATCACAGCATCACTGTACTGTGCACTGTACCTAGTCCACGTTTTTAGAAAGACATTGACTATCAATAATTACATCAGTATGTTTTGTAACATGATTTTGTAGTCACACAGGTGTGATGTTGATCTATATAGTTTAATATAAACTACAGTTCAGATTATCAGCAGTCTGATCATGAATCCATGCACCTGTCAGTACGTTTGTGTGTGCGAGTGTTGTGAATGTGTACGCATGTGTGTGTGTTTCTCCAGTCTCAACTGTTGCTAAATCAGCTATTTTATGCGAATGTGTGTGAAGGTTCTCACTGGACGAATCAAACCTCTGACTGCAAAGGCATGATGGCCAGACGCAAAAGACAGATACATTTATCACACCTGACATCGGTCTTTCAGTGTCCTCAAAACGTCTGGCTGAATGATGCAGAATCAGTCAGTCATCTAATGAACTTGGGCTGCCACCGCTGCTCTCAAGCAAAGCAAATAAGTTCACAGGAAAAATGGCTTTGTCTCTTTTCATCTTCCTCATTTATGTTTCATTATAGTCAAACTATCCAGCCTGACAAAACAAACTCCAGTGGAACAGTGTGGAAAATACTATCATTACTATCATACAATACTATCAATACTATCATTTAGATGATGTGTTTGGAATGCTTAGTATCTTCTAGAAGTTAACCGGCCATCCGCAGGGCCTTTTCATGCCCATATAAGGCAGAACACTGTAATGAGGTGGTTGGATCAGCATCTGTCTGTGTTACTGTTGGTATAAGCAGGAGACAGCAGAACAGGAGATCAAGGTCAGGCGAATGAATCTGACCTGCATGAATATTTATACAAATTGATTCTCGTACTCAGCAGATATTAACAAGAGTTGTAAGCAGTTGATACAGTGACGTACATGTGTACAGTGAAACTGTAGATGGGCAAAACAAATAGGGTGTTTCATTACAGGCTGTCTGTAGCTCAGCTGCAACACACACTCTTAAAAAAAAAGTTTTTTTAACAATGCCACATAAGAACCATTTTGGTTCTTCAAAGAACCTCTTAGTCAAAGGTTCAGTCCTCTACATAGAATCTTTTGTGCAACATAAAGGTTCTGCTGGTATTACATCTCTTTATGGAACCATACAGCTTCACAGAGAACCTGTATTAGGAAGCTTGATTTTTAGGAGTTCACTTTGAAGATCTGATGTCGAAACACTACACGTGAATTTCTAGTATAACACTCTGGAACTTGCCAAATATTTGAAACTGTGATTCTTACTTGTATCTTGTATTGTTTAAAAGCATCACTTAAAGGCAGGGTAGACATTTTCTGTTATGCCCGTTGAAAGTCTCCTCACATTCTGATAAATACTGTATATTTATAGAAATATATATCTCCTGTGGGAGGCGCGGGTACATATTCTTTCATATTAGCGGTTCAAAAGAAATGCAGTTTCTTTTTTAGAGGGAATGTAATAATGTAATAAGTGTGGCTCTGTCATAGTTGCTCATTTGTCATCGTCAAAGCTGAGGGTGATTGTGCTGTGTAAACATTGATGATGTTCCGTCATTGTGTTTGGATGGCTTGAATGGTTTTGTCACATCGTGTAAACAAAGCATTGCTGAGAATGAGAGATTACAGTCTCTAAATGACTTGAGCATGAATTTGTACTGTGTAAGTAACTGAGGACAACAAACTCAAAGCCCCGTAGCAAAGAGATTAACTGCTCCTTAAATTCATTATCATAAGTATTTTAGTCAGGTTTTGTTGGTCTTAGATTTATTGTTTGTTCAGTTTCACACTTTTTTAATTTCTTTTTTTTTCTTTTTGAGTATTTTTTTGTCTGAAACAAATTGGCAGTAAAGTTTTTCCTTTTTAATACTACAGTATACTAATACTACTTAAAAATAAAGCTTTAATGGCTCTTTGACAAGGTAAATGCTTCAGTGAAGAAACTTTGGAATTCATGGAATTTCCTAATTTGTTCGTTAGACTCTGAAAACATTTAAGAATGTTGGACTGAAAGGTTCTTTGGGGAACCAGAAACAGTTCTTCTATATACTTTCTATACACTCAATCTTGGTTCCTTTATTTTTAGGGGTCTTCTTTAAAACTCAGTTTTTCTCTAAACCTGAAAAATCAAATACTATCAGTTTTATCCAGGAGTTTGAGGAAAACCACTTAAGCCTAAAGTTTCATCCATATTCTAGTGAACTTTTAAAAGCTCTCTGGGTTTCTATTTCGTATGGTTAATAAGAATATTCAGAATGAAAGAAGGATTAAAAGGAACAAGAGAAAAAAAGAGCAGTGACAAAGGAGAGATTATAAGGTAATTCTGCCCTGCAGGTGTACAATTGTGCTGCTTTCTGTTTAGAAAGGGCGAATGTGGCCCCAAAAGAACATTGTGCTATAAAATTGTGCATTCTCATAATATGAAACATGTGTTTCTCTTGCTGTGTGCATTTGTAATAATTCTTTTACGCCACTTTAGAACTGGGTTATGATATACTGTATGTACAGCATGATTCTGTCTGTAGAAAACTACAGAAAAGAGGATTTCACAGTTGAGTCACTGTATATTATTGGAGTAAAGAAGTTTGCCAATGTAGGTTTTTTTGCAGACAAACACCAGCTCACATCATACATTAAGTTTACACAGTTAACACATTTTTTGCGTAGAATGGACAAAAATATTAATACGGCCATTATATAAATATGCCATGTTGACTGTGGTAAGAACACAGTAAGATTGCCTTACAAACAGTCTTATGTCAAAGTCATGGTGCTGTGGGTAGTGCACATTAAATGGAGTCTGTGTCATCTGCATGCCCCTCCCACCCACACTGTACTGTTCTTTCAAAAAGCAAAAGTTTATAAACACAATAAAATACACAGTAGTCTTACAACCAAATATGGCTGTAGAGCTGAATGTTTCTGTCCACTGGCTACACAGTAAAAGCTTCTAGGCAGCAATAAATTTGCTCAATTGAAGTCCTTTGGGAAAAGAAAGAAACTCAGTCTTCTGTGAGTCCCACATAGAGGAAAAACATGTTCTTGGTCTTTACTTGCCGATTAGCTCTAATCTGTTTGGTCTTTGTACAACAATCACAATTATTTTAATGTTCAGGAAAGCATAAAGGATTGTCATTCCACAGTAAATAATGTACTGCTGTAAATTTAACAACAGAATATTTTCTCCTACGAAAGGTTTAGATACAGCAGCATGACTTATTTATCTGAGTCTCTGCAGGTGAAGTAAAGCAGTTGAAACATATGTAGTTTTTCACTATATTATCTATGTTTTTAGATATGGCAGCGCTGCTGTATCTTTGTCCAGGAAGTGCTGAATTATCATATGAGAATCTGCTGCTCCTGTTTTCTGTTACTGTGTATTACAATGACTGACTGTGCACTGCAAACATGTGGATTTGAGGGCAGGAAGAACAAAATTCATTAAAATGTTTTGAAATGAACAGGTTTTAGAATAGCATCTTGTTGTTAGCAATGTCGTGAGCAAATCACTTTTTGTGTGTGATATTTTCAGTCTTTATTCGAGGTTGACAGTTGTTCCCTTAAATAGCATCTGTACAGAACCTCAGCAAAAATGCATTTTTACTCATTAGTCATTTAACAGTGTTGTCAAGTGTTGTGTAAGTCTGACCCAAAAAGACAGTAAGGTAATCTCAAAAATATACTTTTAATAACAAAAACTCAGAAATACAGGAACTTTGGAGAACAGCCACCAAACCATAAAACATATACGTAGACCAAGACAAGAACTGACAATTAACTGAACTAAAACCAAGGGTATAAATACAGAAGGGCGACCGTGGGAACTAAAACAAGGCACAGGTAAGACTAATCAGGACAAGCACACTAACAAAAACTCAATGGGTAACCGTGGTAACAAACTAAAGACTAATAAAGTCATTATCAGCTCAGATGAATTAGGAACAGAATACATGGAATTCATTTATATATTTCATTTGTATGATTTCACAGTAGTAGTTCAAATGTTCATCTGTTGATAAAGTCTGAAAGCTTCTGTCTCCAGCCATTGTTAATAAAACACTGTTATAAGTATGTGACTACGTGCAGGTTCAATAAAGACAAACAGAGAGTTATGGGACTTATTTGATGTTGTATGTCCAACAAAGAAAAAGGTACATTAAATAAATATGTTTCAGATTGTGTTATGTATAAAATGTTATCAGCCTAAAATGTTATAAATGTTATAATTTATGTTATAAATGTTATAAATGTTATAAATGTTATAAATGTTATAATGTTAACAGATAGCACAAAAAATTCTGTGCTATCTGTTAACAGAAAGGTCCCAAAATTACTTTGTGGGTTACGGTAAATGACACAAAATATGTTCAGAATACAAAATGAACTTAAATGCACAAATAGGCTTGTGTATGGGCAATCATGTGACAACAGTTTGAGGTGGACATCTTGAGCAAAATACAAAACAAGTTAGTTAGTTATATTTAAAGTTTGACAGATCAACCTTAGAACAACCTTATGTACCCAATTTAAAACAACTTAAAAACAAATAAAATAATATACAAAATAATAAATATAATATTTTATATAATATTTTGTTTTATACATAGAGTCCCAATATATGCAATTATGCATGAAGTCACTTAAGTTAATTATTAAATGTACTGTTTGTGTTTCCAGGCTATTTTAAGTTTAAAATTGTTTAAACAGCTAAAAAACAAACACGTTGCTGAGCAGTTCAAAATTTCATGCAGCTGTCCTTAAAACCAAATGAGGCAAATGAGGTGAATGTTGAAGATCTTATATTTCAATATTAAATTTGTTGTTTTCCACAAATGCAGTTTGCTTTAACAGATAAAAAAGATCCATGTTTTTTTGTGAGAACTATTAGATAAATGTAATGTAATGTAACAGTAACCCATCATTAAGTCTGTAGTTTTAAGCAATTTAAAGGGATAGTTTGCCAACAAATTAAAAATTCTTTCATTATTTACCTAACCTTATGTCATTCCAAACTTATATAACTTTGGAACACAAAAGAATATATTTTGAAATAAGGTCTCATTGGTTTTGTGTCCATACAATGGAAGTCAATAGGTGCCACAGTTGTTTGGTTACCAACCTACTTCTTTTTTTGTGTTTCTCAAAAGCAAAAAAGTCATACAGGTTTGTAATAACATGAATGTTGTTTTTTGGATGAATTCCTTTTAAATGGGTATTTTGGGGATGGTTGCAAAATAACCCTTTTGTAAATTATAAATTGAAAATATCAACTGCTTCTATATTTACTTGGATTAAGGTTGATGGTCAACATTTTTTGTTGAAATAAAAACTGTGTATTCTGTTTTTGTATCTTCTTCATATCAGGCAACAGAGCTGTGAATGTAGGTTGTGATATAAACAGTGCAGTTGAATCATTTACAGTTTGTTCCATCATGTTCAGTGAGGCAGATGAGACTGAAAAGTGTTAATCATGGGCATCTGTGTCAACCCAAATATCTCATCAGAAATAAACGCTTCTCTCCTCAGAGGTTTGGAAGAGAAAATGAAAGGTAGAGTGCAAAGAAGACAGAGATTTCTATGGGAGTGATTATAGGGAAACACAATATGTTTACACAGTTTTGACGCTAATTATTTCTAGGACACGTTCAGCCCCCAGAGAAATTGATGCACGTGGGCACATCTGCTGTTTCTCTGCACAGGTTACAGAACTGTGGCTGATCGCCATTTATATATGTGTAAAAGTACATTCACTGTTCAACAACAGGGTAATTTGTGTGTGTTGTGTGCAGACTTTGAACAGCTTTTTTGTAACATTGTAACTCAAATTAATGTCCATTTAGAAGTTACTCTCTAACTTTATGTATGAACAATCATAATAGTAATGCTTGCTCTAGGAAAAGAAAAGTTTCAATTGCTTAGAGTTTCACCACAATTGAATTTCATGGCCTCTTAATTAATCTGTTTTGACTCAGTTCCAGGTGTCAGCTTTACAATGTCATCTTGATAAGATACAGTTTCCAGCACAAGTAGAACAGTTTTATGGGTTTTTTTATCAGGGTAATCATGACCATATCATAACCTGCAACAATCTATTGCGTTATCGCCGCCTAAACGTTTTTCTGTCTTCTAACTCAGTCCTTAAGGTCATTCTCTGTAGTTCTCATGCCCTGCTGTTGGCCTGCCAGTTGACAGCTAGATTCCTGTAATCTCGAGTTTCCCATGTGGGATTATGGATGTATTAAAATCTGATTTTCGCCTCCTTTACTATTCCTTCTGCAGAAATGCTCTCTGCATGTCAATTATATTTTGTGTTCAACTTGCCTTTATTCCTTATGCCAATAATCCATTTCTCCCCAGGCAAAGGTCAGGGTACGTTCAGTTATGGCAGCTCAGCACTGCTGAGAAATGCTAAACAGATTCACAGAGGAAGGAGTGAAATTTCATTCCTCCACTCTGCGGTCTTTTACCAAATAAAGCTGAAATTTTGTGTGCCAACCTTGGACTCAAATCAAAACATAAAATCAAAATAGACCTATTTTCTGTTTTCAGTGTCTATACCCCAGTTTTCATTTACTCATTACATTGAAATGACTGTCCATTATGGGAGATGAGTACAGAATGTCCTCAACTGAAGCCCTTTTACCCGGTTCCTGTGTTTGCAGAACTAATTGACCTTTATTTCACAGGGGCAGAATGAGGGAGAATCCTGCGCCCCTCTGTTGACAGCATTCTGACAGCTGGGAGGATAATGAACAGATTTTCAGAAGTCATTATCCAACCTTAATGTGTTTATAACCTTATAATGTGTTTATAGTCTAAATGAATCCAAGTTTATTTAGAACTATTTTTATACATATGCATGTGTTTGTGTGTGTTATACACTTCTAACTCCTCTAAATTTGAGCTACAAACTAAGCTCTTGAACATTTCTGTTCAGTAGAAAAATATATTTACCACAGTTCGTAAACCAACATTCACTTTTTGTGACAGAAAAATTTCTGAATTTCTGACCTCATACATCCACCAAATCTAATTCAGCTGGCAACAATAGATTAATACAGTATATTGACCAGTTATGTTTACAGCTTAGGCATGCTTGACAGGACAAGCAATATGTTTTTATATAGACTTTATATAGAGAAGAACTGATTTCAGAAGTGCAAGAACTATAAATTGAGCAGAAGTTTTAGCATTTTATCTTCACTTCCTGATTTATCAGTCTGACCTCTATATGTCACAGCTCACAGCCGGTTTGGAGATGTTTTATAATAGGATTTTTGTGACTGTAGAGCACACATTATTTATGTGTTCTTTTACATTCATTAAATCAAAGACAGTCTGCTATGTGTTTACTCAAAGGAAAGAAAGCTGTGGCTGCTTTTCCTTGTACGGCAAATCTACACACACCAGTAAGAACTAATCTATGGATCTACACATGTAATTGTTTTTTGAGCGAGAGAGGACGTGTGTTCTGAAGCTGTTTTTAGCTCATGTGGCTCATTTACTGGAGACACTGATGATTATGAAGCAACAGGATGAAATAGAGGTGAAACTGTCACAACTGTTAACTGTCACAATCCCTTTCACTTTATGAGCAAATCACCATATGACATTACAGCAACAGTCGGTTGAACCTGGAATGGTCAAAAAAACAATTTACATCACAAGTTCCAGCTTTAAACAGTACTACTGCTAATATAAAGCTGCAGGGGAGTGCTGGGGGAACATCTGTTAGGTTGAACAAGGTCATGCTGAGCTCTCTGCAGCTGAGACCTCTTGACCTCAGATAATAGAAACTGCAGTTATAGATACATTACCATGTAATTTACATGACAATTACAGAGGAAAATTTGTTTTTTTCCAGGCCAGTCTGTGGTTTAGAAAACAAGCTTTTTAACTAAAATTTTAAGATTAAAAGGAGAACTCAAAAGGTCTGAGATCAGTGTTTCAACCAACAGTCAATTGCTGTGGTCCCAGAAGACCTTTTTAATGCTCTACAGTGTCCTACAGAGACAGCGATGGACCCTCAGCTTCTCTCTACAGCTGCATATCCACATTTAATCACCAATTAGCAGCTCCTCTGCATCACATTAAGAGAACTGCTGAAGCGTGTAACTCCAGCTGCCTCCCGTTTCCCTGCAAAACTGTGTTCTTTTATCATTACCAACTAAGAGAGAGAAGTAATACACAATAGCTCAGATGTAGTTGGTTAGTTTTTTTTTTTTTACTTAAACTTATGGAATTGCAGACAACGAAACAAAAGAACAAACAAATTTTGAACTATTTTAAATTATTGCAAAATACTTCCACACAAAGACCGTTAGCCTAGCATTTCCTCATTTAAGTCTGTGGGATTTTGACAATGCTGTCTAGAAGCTTCTATTGTTGTATGAGCTAAGATTTTTTATCTGTTCTTTAGGGCCTGCCTGCAGGTTAACATCCCCAAAGCTGGATCGTGAGGAGCCCAAGTCTGAAAAATTGGATAAGGCCAGTGAGAGTGGAGCATCTCTGAACGAGCTTTCCACCTCCAGCTCTGAGACCCACTCTGAGGCCACATCACCCCAGGATGGAGGCCCCATCCTGGTTTCACACAGTGAGGTCGTTGGGGGCTCCCGGGCCCCATGTGGAGCCCTGCATTCTGTCTCCCGGCCTCCGAGCACTCTCACTCTGAGTCGACCACCAAAGAAAGGTTCCTCTGTACAGTGGATGGAGCTTCCAGATAAGAGGCGGAACAGTGAGCTGTTTCAGTCCCTCACCAGTGGGGTTGGTTCACGGGAAGGGGGGGGCAGTGGTCTGACCCGGAGGAAGACTCTGGAGAGACCAAGTGTGGAGGAAGACATGAAACAGTGTATCCATGAATTCCGAAAGATTAAGATCCCCCCGGCATTCCCAGAGCGCAAACGGCAGTGGCAGTCAGAACTGCTTCAGAAATACGGTCTATAAAAGAAGGGTGGCTGTTTTAAACTATCCAATCAGTTCATAATCTTTGACAAACTCAAAGCTTCCTGATGCACAATGAAAAACAGAACCATACAACCACCAACTATTGGAAATAAAGTTGAAAGTGGGATATTGAAATTTGAGCCAATTACATATTTCAAATAGTTTGCAAAGTACTGTAAATATTGACAGCAGGATTTATTTACTATTCATTTCTTTAGAACTTGGGGAAACTACCAAACAAAACAAAAACACGAATGAAACTAAATGTGACAAAGACAAACTTTTTGAAAGAGATTCAAGAATTAAGAGCCATTCAACTATCTAAATAAACCAATGCATTTTCCAGAGGAGATTTAGACAGAAATCACATACTCTAAACTATTAAATTGATTCAGTTGTCAATAGTGTGTGAAACAAATGGAAACAGAAGTGAATCTTTGTGTTGTCATGCTGCTTAACAGGTGAAACATACTCTTGAATCAGTTTACAGCAGGGGTTAACAACCTTTTTTGGTTTGTGACCCAATTATTAGACTCAAAAGATCTAGTTTTACACAGTGGAATTAAACTATACAGTTCAGGGTCTCAAAGGTAGGAAATGATGTTTCTTAAGAACATATTACATAGACAACTTTTGTTTATTTGTTTTGTTGTGTCTTGTGCTATAAGAGCTGTGTGTCAGGTTTAAAGTAGATCAGCCTTGAGGAATACGTCTAGTGTGGCACACATGTAGAGTGTTGCTCGCAACATATAAAGTGCTGTTATGTTCATGGTTCAAATATGGCCTGGGTCATGTCCAACTTAATCTCCTCACTCCCTGTCAGTCCTCCACTATCCTATCTAATAAACACAAACAGCCAATTAACAAAAACAAATGTTTAAAAAGAAAACATTCCTATATATTCCTAATATTCCTAGACCCCTGTGTTTCGCTCCATGCCATTAAGCTCTGTCTAGCTGTTCTAAATGTGAACGTTTGGTATAGGGTTAGTATAATATTCAATATATTATACAGTAAATAAGATATAATTTATATCCACCTTCTAACTTCTAGAATAACTTCTAGTCTAGAGTCTATGGCCAATTACACAATACATGGCTTTAGGAGTGACAACCACATTTAAATGTGGAACTGCATTCTCTACAGCATGATTCTGTGTATACAGAGTACAGGAGTCAGTCCTGGAATATGGCATCTTGTGGCTGCAAACAGGAAATGTGGATACTAAAATTTTTAATCCAATTGTGTTATTGTATCAAAAAATAAAGGCAATGACATTTATACATTTGGCAGATACTTTTATCCAAAGTGACTTACAGTCTATTTAATGTATAGACTTCACCAGTATGTGTTTTCCCTGGAAATTGAACCCACCACCTTTGTGCTGCTAATGCAATGCTGTATCAATTGAGCTGCAGTGTTCAGAAGTTTGTATTCCTGTATCTCAACTGGTAGAGCTTTGCGTTAGCAGTGCAACTGTCATGCCAGGGAACCATCATGTGATTAAGTGTATACTTTGAATGCACTGTAAGTCGTTTTGGATAAAAGCATCTGCCAAATGCATACGTTTAAAATGATCAGTTATTTATATACCACTGGTGGAAGTATAGAGGGACAGTATCAAAATGTACCGGTGATTCGACTAGTTTGGTTTTGGACACACAACAACGATTTAATGTGAATACATGTGACCCTACAGTACCTGAATTTCTCAGTGTGAATTCAGAGTGAACTTCTCAGAGTGAATTCAGAATGTGATTGTTGCTCCTGTATATAACTGCATTCTGTTTGTTTAACAAAGAGTTAAGCAGAAGAGTTAATCCAGTCATAGAATGTTGTTAGCATTCTCATACATAAACCAACAATGTGTGTACAGAACAATATTGAACGCAGAAGTGACAACTATAGCTGCAGTTTGTACCTGGCATATCTATGTATTATATATTTTAACAATATAAATATAAAAACATTTATATATTTGCTGAGATGAGTTTAGAATGAGTTCTACAATTCCATTTAGATATAGAAATTTCATATCATCTATGTTAAAATCAACATAGAAATTTACTTAGAAATTTGATCTCATTCCACCCTTGTGAGCAAGTTTAAATGACTAGATTGGATTAAGTGTTAAGTGATATTTGTGTTTGTGTGCTTCTGTCCATAAGCAGTATTTTATGTAAATCTATGAAGGGGAGTTTAGAAGTACCAAGTGATTTTGAATCTCACAAAAAAAATAAAACCATGCATGGTTTGTCACTACTTGGTTTCAGGGCTGAGAATGGGCCTGTAAAGACCAGGGGCCTTAAAGGACCATAAAATAGCCATGATCATTTCCCATAATAGATCTTTAATCTGTAATCTTTGGTCTACTCAACACAGATTTTGTGTAAAACTAAGCCATGAGAGATTTATTTTAAAAATGGAAATAACTATTGACATTAGGCCATTATCCATTTATAATGCATTTCCATCATTATGAAGACAAGAATTTAAAAATGAGTAGATTATAGCAGTCTGATTGTTGTTTTGTGCACGTTTAAAGCACAACACTCTGTAAATGCTGGTTTGAGACATGACCACGTGTCAGTCCAAGACACAGGTTTTAAAAGCACAAGGCCTGTTAGCTTAGAAATATGTTTAATAGGTTTAAATCAGGACTTAGTCTTAGTCTGCTGTGAAACCAGCTCCAGAATTTCTAAAGACATTTGTTGTTATCTATTAATTTTAATGTCCT
>JAZGTK010011466.1:0-15592 GCA_036877625.1 Ambastaia sidthimunki | reverse complement strand
AAATGGACCCTCACTCACACACAGTTGACTGGCCCACTCCATTTTTGCGTATGAATGAAGCTGTTCGCGGAGATGTAGAGTCGGCGCTTGTGCTAACTGAATGCTAACGGCTAAGGCTTCATGACCTTCTTAATCGGGGCTTATGAGAGCGCACAGTTAAGCCTTTAATCTAGCGGACTGTAATGCTGTCCAACCAACCAAACAGAAAGCCAGATAAACAGAAAACAGCCACTGTACCTCAGTTAAACCAATAATGATCCTTACCGAAGTGAAGTCTGAATGTGTACAGATCGGCCTGTTTCCTTCCCTCCCACTTTACACGTTCTGTCATCATTCACACTTCCGCCTTCCGCCTTGACAAGTTTTCATCTGAAAAACATTCTGCACTCAGTTGAACGCACTTGTTTTGCTTCTGTCTTTATTATTTTACAGTGAATGATCAAATAATTGTTGTAACAGGGCGACCCTGGACGTGTTATGACTTATTATTATATTACAAAATAACCTACAGCAGGTGCAAAAGCTGCAGTTGGATAAATATGTGCTTTACACTGAATTTCATATAATTAAAATTATTGAAGATAATGAGCACTTGAACTTTTTGCCTTTTTACCTTTTCTTCTGAGTCTTACGTTTTAATATTCTTTACAATATCTTTGCAAAGAGTAAAACAACTCAAAATGTCTTTACAGCTAACGGGACGTTCTCTGAATATTCTCTAAACGTTATCAAAAACGTAACTTTTTTAACCTTATCATATATAGCAAATTGTTATTCTGATGTTGTTAGTAGAAAATTTTAAAAACATTAGAATTATCCTTTATCGTTACAGAAAAATCCTTCTTAAAAACAAGCAATAACGTTAAAACAGTGTCTAAAAAACAATGTATTGAATGTTCCTAAGAAATTCAAAATAACATTTTTAACATGTTATTTAAGTTATGGAGAGGTTCTTACAACCTAATATTGTTAGCTGGTTTATTAACTTTTTATTGTCATCACATTTTGTTCTTTAGAGGAACACAAGTACAATACTAAATATTTAATCCAAAACATTTTATTACAAGAATTAAATTAACAGCAATTGGTTTTCAAGGAACAGTGGAATGTTGGTCTTGCAATATTGCTATTTAACACAGACAAATTTCACAACGTCAAGACCTTACATTTCATTGTCAACATTATACAAACAGAAATAATCAGCCAAAATGCAAATAGCAAATAGTAGAAATTAAAGTGATTCCATAGGCATTCAGATTAACCAACAGCCTTTTCATCTACCAAAACCTGACCATTACATAGATTCAACATGCATTTTTGTAGATCACATTTGAACATCACATCTGCACAGTAAAAATCAGATTGGTTTGCTCAGGTAAAAAAGCATGTGAATCTACATGCTTGTAGTTCTGATATAGATTATACCCACCCATGCAATAAATTATTTAAAAATGTATAAGTCTGATTACAAACCCACAATAAATGTCATTTAAAAAAATGATTTTTTTTACTGGAAAACAAAAAGAAATAAAACAAATGGTGCTCAAAATGACTTAACTGTACACTTCTATGGCAGTTAATGATTAGATATTGGAAATATAATTGAATGGCTATGAAGTGTGTATGTGGCTTTGCCTGACTACTGTAAATTAGGCATAGCAACCATTAATATATTCCGAAGGACTGCAGAAAGCTCTACAATCCTTGTTTTATTCCAAGGTGTGAATTTTAATAATGTCCTAAAGTGCCACAGCAGAAGCAGTGTGTAGTGATACGGTTTTACAGTTTTTTTATATAGAAGCTGAAGTGTCAATGGTCATGCTGACAGTAAAAATCTCATAGTTGCAGTCCTTTAGGCAAACAGAACACTGAAATCCAAACCCACAAAATGTCACTTTTTCAGTCCCAAAACTCCTTTTTGATTAATTGAAAGAGCAAACAGAACATCAGAACATTAATTTTGTCAATAAAACACTTGCACTCATAACGGCAGTATAAAGCCTTCAAAAGAGAACTTACCAAAAGAAAACAATTCACTATTCATTCAGAAACATCATCCTTTTATAAAACAACTCACCCACAACCATTTACCAAGGCCTTATTCATTAATATTGAAAAGACTTATTCATCTTTTATAAATTAACACAGTCTATTGTCAAACCAATATGTTTGTAGTGTAACTCATTTAACATTACTTTTACAATTTAGCAGAATTAATTTTAAACAGACAATTCATATATCACTCACTCAACATTTATACTGTACTCTCAAATCACTGTCAGTAACATTTAAGTCAGAAACAGTCAAAGAAATGACATCGAAATAACATGCTCACAAAAAAGTTGTAACGTGTAAAAGTGATTCGACCACTTGGTGGTGCCACAGCAGAGCTTCAGAAGATGCAGAATTTCTGAAGACGATGACCGTGAAAAGTATCAAACCATAAACGGTTTAGGGCTCCATGTGGCATGTACAAAATTGATTTTGAGCGACTAGTTAATGTTTGTGGTGATTTCCATCCTCTTTAACTTCCTATTAAAGATGCACTCCGTAACTTTTTTTGATTAAAAATAAACAGTTAACACATACATAACAGATCAGTGTTCAAAACGGTCTCCTTACTTTACCTCCATGTGCAACAGTGAGCTTATAATAATGATTTAGCCTGAAATTGGATCAGATTTTCCAGGAAATTACAGTTTGACTTCATTTAACTTCAACATACTCAAAAAACTACATTAAGTAACCTGCAATTTTACGTTTCAAACAAAGATGGCGACAGAGAGGCAAAAGTTACTGGTTGCAGCTTTACTGTAGGCAATCACTAAATGAAGAGTTCTTTATATCTCACCTCCATATTGACTGATTAATAATTTTCATAAGCTGATACAGTATGACTCTGTCACCATCACTGTTGTTGACTGGCTGTCTCAGTTAACAGTGGGTTATAACAAGAGGTCTATCAAGTTTGACACAACTTAACTATCTCAAACATTCCCAGACTTACCAGCATACACACATACAGCATCCCTCCATCTCAAACACAACTTCTCATCCCTACTTTTAAGGCAAGAAGATTTGTCAAGGCAACATTCAATAGCAACATTGCATAGCTAAGGCAAAATAACCAGACTGAATTAATGAACCTTACACATGAACCTTAAATCGAATTAATAATAATTATATGTACATCACAAACACATTTAAACAAATCAACATATATTACATATAAACCTATACATTAACCATTTCAGTTTGTACAGAACCTATTACACAAAAATATAACATATTTGCCCTAATTTTCTGCCAAGGTGATGTAAAGCAGGATTATAACATTATGGATTTGTCATAGTTTTTTTCCCAGAAATAATATACATTTTGTTGATATGATGTCCTATTTACCATGGGATAAATAAAAGAGCAGTGATTTAACTGTACTGTCTGCATCGCACATGGAAGTCAGGTCAAAATGTCAGTTAGTCCATGTTGCTAGCAGATGTACAAAAATTTGTATTAACAAGTTTCCTGCGCTTCATTGTGTTTGCGTTAGAGATTCTACAGCTCTTATGTTTATCTTAAAATACAAATCCCTAACTATACAGAATACTCTGTACATTATAGTTCACTGAATAAAAAAGATTTACACTTTGTTATTTTAATAAATGAAAACTGAGTACTAAGTAAGTTATCAGTTCAAATCAGTTCTTTTGGAGCAAGAAATTAGCCATGAGAACATAACAGCCCAGAACCACAGAATACCATTGCCTTGAGTAGAACCTAAAGACCAAAACCTCAGACTCTCTTTGACAGGAAATGCAGAAATGTACTTTCTCAAAAGAAAAACCTGAAGAAAAAATGACTTTTTGAAAGGAATTAAACAGCACAGGTGGTGCTATGTTGGTCAAAGATGTCAAAAACAACATTAGTAATGTTCTTAACCACTTTTTGGACAAATTTACTCCTCCAGTGAAATGACAGTTAAGATTCCAGCATCTTGCTACATGTTAAACACAATCAGATGTGCATTTTTTCTAGTCATTATAAATGTGCTTTTTTCCAAACACTTCTCTCTGATCTGACTTTAAAGCTGTGAATGCTTAGAGAAGCTTGATTGTGTTCATCATTGTTGTCATCACCTCTCACATCCCCACTGTTACATCCAGGCCTCTGTGTCCAGGCTGGACTCTGAGGAGTAGGCACGCTCTCTAGAGCCCATAGCTGGAGATCTCTGCTGGGGCTGAATGAAGTCTGCAAAGGCCTGGTGCAGAGCTTTGTGTGAGGGCTGGCGACTGTTTAAATGGGGGGACTGTGGTGGTGTCTGGAGGGGAGAAGAGTTCGAAGGAGAATGCTGATAATGATTTCTGTATTGTACAGGGGTGGGGATACGTGATGGGCTGTTCTCGGGTCTGTTGTCAGTCCGAGGTCTTATTCGTGGGCGCAGCTTCAGCTTGTAGATTGAGGGCACCCTCTCTGCCTTCTTTTGACCCCTTTTGGCCCGGAGGACCACTGCACCATCGGTATCTCCATTAGGCAGTGGTAAAGGAGGGGTGCAAGAGCCCTCAGATGGAGGTTCACTCAGACTGAAGCACATGGAGGAGCTCTCACTGGAGGAATCCTGGTAGGAACATTCATCTAGAGGTGGTGGAGGGGAGGGAAATGACTCAGGAAGTGGCAGGTCTGGATCATATGGTAGGTCAGGATGATTTTTAGTTTGTGGCACATCTCCCTCCACACCAGCCCAGTCTACTGGGTCCTGCTGGCTGTCCATTGGTACCTCCGCCAGAGGAAGACTCCCTTTGAGATCTTTGGGGAAATACACAGACTGAGAACTGTGGCCTGGATTTGAAGCCTGTGGGAGCTCTCCTTCCTCTGTGGAACTGGAGATGGCAGGGAGCTTACGTAGACCTCCACCTCTACCAGCCCATCTCTCCCCCTCCAGCAGTCCTCCATTTGGAAGACCTCCACGAATCTGGCTATGGAGAAGGGTGGGAGGGTCCTCAAGTGCACAGGCCCGAGGGTTAGTCCGTTTAGATTCACGTAAATCAGGCAGCACTCCCACCTTACCTCCAACATTAAGAGATGACGTTGAAGAGTTAGAGGAAGAGTAAGCTGAGTCTGTGACATTAGTATCAACTGTAGAAATTGGGAGCAGCCCCAAACCCTGTTGGGCAATATGAAGCTGACCTGAACCCACTTCCCTTCCAGTGTTGGATGATTTACTTTGCCCTGCCCTGGCTTGTTGCGTATTGGCTAGAAACTCAGCCTCAAAGCTACGATATAGGTCTTGCTCCCGTTGAGGGTCCAGACTTGGCAGGCGGTGTAAACTAAAAGTACTGCTGTCCTCCTGGGTCTCCTGCTGATGGTGGTGGGGATTTACCCACCCTTTTTGTTCTCTCCCTGCGGCTCGTGAATTGTGTGATTGCGTGGTTCGTGGGGAACGTGTTGAATGGTGATGATTTGACCGTGGGGAAGAATGTGGAGAGCGCCGCCCTGCCTGTGAGACAGGGGGAAGCAATTTGCAACTTGCAGAGGAAGGCGACCGAGGAGCAGGGGGTCTTGGTGTTACCATCACCTTCTTTCCAGGACTTCCACTGGCGCTGCCTTTCACAGGTGAGTTGGAGGCAGAGGCCGAAGACTGTCTTCGGGGCAAACTTCCGCTCATTCTTGAAGATGCTGCGGGCACGTTCTTGGGTCTCAGTTCTTCTCTCCGATCCATGGAGAGGGGCTGAGGGTCTCTGTGACGAGGTGATGATCCAGGACTGGCCTCACCCAATCGGCTTCTAGGTGTTTTGCCCTGGCTAAGGGAGCGTGGAGCCTGGAGCCTCCGTGGACCTTCAGGCCCAACAGATCTGCCTCTCTCTGTGCGGGGTGTACGGTGTACCTCTGCTGGGGCCTGAGGTGGACTAGGTTTCAGTATAGAGTTGGACTGAGCTGCAGGGCGCTCTCTGGAAGCACTACGGTCACGGTTTTGAGCGATTCTGACTGCTGGAATCTGTGCTGATGCTCCAGAACGCTCAATAACATGCTTCCCTTCCTTACGATTCACCAGCAGCACCACCTCCTCTCCATGAGCCTGCCGTGTACCCATAGAGAAGCGTCCCCCTCCTGTACTTCCTCCCCCACCTTTAGAGGAGGCTGTAGAGGAGTCACTGTCTCCTGAAAGCCTGCGGGTCATCGTAAGAAGAGATTCCTTATTCCTGTGTGTTAGAAAAAGAGAGATAAAGATTGATGTGAATGTAAGGAAAACTAAGTGAACATTACAAATTTCTGGCTAATTTACACATATGCACTAAATGCACTTTCCATTAAATGTTAAATACAATCAAATGTTTAATTAAATGTTGACTTGTACAATATTCAACTTCCATTCAATTCTCAATTTTCATGTTTCTATTTAATGCTTCTGCTCTTTGCTCACTGTTTGTACAGGGATTCTGTGCAAAGCATGCTGACATATGCAAAGCTGCAACTTCAGCAGCCATCACTGTGAGATTAGAAAACATCAAAAAGCACACACACACACACACCTTTACATAAACTTAAAAAAACTGCTGTTGTTACGTAAAAAGACTTCTGTTAATCCTACATGTTGTTTTATCTACACTGAGACAAAGCAAAATATACACAACTAAGTTAAACTGTAAGAATTAAAAAAAAAGTGACTGAGGAAAAGAATATCTTTTTAATGGTTTAAATGCTCCCCTCTGTTTTTTATAAGCACATGGCCAAGAAGATCTTATAAAAAACAAACTCTTATTGCTTATAATCTCGACGGCCTGGCACTGCAATGCAGCCCTGCACAAACCTGCCGACCTATTTTCTTAGTGAGAGCTGAGATTAACCTAATCTGCAGTAATCCAGCCCGTCTCACCTGCAGATCTGGGAGTGCAAGTGTTAAAGTGTGCTGCTCTGACGCTTGGCCTGCATCATTACTCAGTCTGAGGAAACCGGGGCACACTGCCAAGGTAAACCAGCAAGCTGTTCACGGTGCAATTATACAATGGCGTCCCTGACGTACACGTATACCCCATTATCACACGGAAATCATGACGCATATTTTAAAGCTTAAGAATGTTTTAGTATTGTTTGTACCTTATGACTGCATTAAAAAGCATTTAGGAATCATTCAAGAATCATGTATTTCATATTTTAAAAAAATGGTGTCATTTGCACAAGATATAAAGAATGACAGGAAATTTCCAAGCACATGTTATCGTTTGCATGAATAGACAATGAGAACACTGTATGCTTGTTAAAATGCTGTTTTTATTTCTAACTCAAGGGGGAGTTATAAACTAGGTTGGTTGATGATAGATGTCAGGTCAATGTCACCTGGGATTAGTTCAAATCTGCTTGCAGTAATCTGTGTCTTCCCTGTGTGTGTGCATCCTGGTATTCACTACGTTATGGGGACCAAATGTTCCCACAAGTATAATAATCCCAACCTTTGGCATTTTTTTATATAATCATATACAATGATCTTTTTTGAAAATCTAAAATACCAAAAGTATTTTCTGAGTGTTAGGTTTGGGGACAGTGGGGTTAGGGTATAGAATTTACAGTTTGTACAGTAGAAAAACCATTACGCCCATGTATAGTCCCCATAAAACATGAAAACCCAACATATGTGTGTGTGCATGTGTACAGTTGTCCTAATATGTAGCTTTGTGTGGAGATACAGTGCACATGCAGTGATGTCATTTGTGTTGAGTTAACTAGGTCAGTATGAACAAATGGCAGACACCCTGAGGGATCTATACAGACATAAACAACTGTACAAACACACATTCATGCATGTGACACAATCATAATGCTTCACGCTCTAATCCTCCCCATACATAGACCACACTTCATAGTGTGATACGCTACATAGGGTGGTAAGAAAGCAAAAAATATTATTTTACTTATTATTTTACTGATTCATGTCATTAATATTCATATTTCTGTTATCATCAGGAAGGTGTCATAGTACCTACAAGGTATGCCAATGTCTCAAAAACCTAAAAACTTTTATTATTATTACTATTAACCTGAGAGACAAACAATTTGCTGCAAAAAATATGATGAACTATTCATAACATACTGCACTTTTTTACATAAACATTTTTAACAATGCTCACCAGATGCATTTTTATATAATATTAACAAGACTCCCTGTGTTTCGTCGTCTTTTATCAGAAGAAGATTATTTCATATTCTTTTAAAATATGCTTCAAAGTTTCACAGTATATCTCGTTCATGCCCTTTCAGTTCATTTTTTTACATAAGCTACCTCTGATTCCAGTGTGGTTTGTTGGGTACTTTTTGTTGTAGGTACTTTTCTAAAACCTGCATGCATGCACACAAACACACATACACACTGCCTTCAGTATACTGTCACACATCTAACTCCACTGACCTGAGGGGATTAAAGTGCCGTGGTTCTGATCTGTCTCGTGGTGGTCGAGGCAGCAGCGTTGTGGGTCGCCCCGTGTCCGTCTCCACAGGCAGGGCTGCATGGTGCGACCTGCCGGGCCGTGACGGAGAGGAGTGAGACGCGGAGCCCAGCGCGGGATCCAAGGAGCGCCTGTCGGGGGTTTTGTAGGGTGCCATGCCCTCGTTGCGCCAGTGAGGTCCTGGGCTTGTAGAACGAGAAGAGTGAGCGCTGGAACTCTTGCTGTGAGGACCCTGACCGCTTGCTTTAGCCTGCTGATACCGGTGGGCTGTTGAGGTCAAGATTATTACAGTTTACTGAACTATTAAAACATTTCTGTGAAATGAAATCAAACAAAAGATAGAAAGGCATAAATGTAATTTTAAAAATTAAACTAAACAAAAATTTAAAATTGATGTAGCAATGAACTGAAATCAGTTTAAGCTAAGGAAGTAAAATTTTTAACCGTAATAAAAACTAAACTAAAACGAAAATAAAAATGATCACATCTTATATAGCAATATTAAAAATAAATAATTAAATAATGAAATGACAAAAGCAGACTACAACTACCTAAAATTTAACCAAGATTAACATGGAAACTCAAAATATGAAAGTAAAAGCTAATTCAAAATGTTAACAAAACTACAATAAAACTAAAACAAAACCATAACATTATCACGTTATCATGAGTCATTCTGATAATACTGACGTAAAGGCCAAAGGGTTTTTCTCTCAGCTGTTCTGTGCCAGGCCACTATTACGTGTTTCTTACATGTGACAATGTATTGCAATACAGAGTTATTTATATATTAATGTCAGAGACCACAAATAGACTTTGAATGACACAATTGTTGAGTTCTGAAATTAAGGAACTTACTCTTAGTAACCACTAAACACTTCTGTATTGTTTGTATTGTATAGTATTGATTAAAAGTAAACAATAACAAGTTAAAATCTTGTGGCATTGTGCAAAATTCCAAGAAAATTCCAAGAAATCTGAAGCTCACAGACAGGAAGTGAGACATGAACAGTGACCTCACCAAAGGCGGAGCAGCGACAGGGATCGTGTTTGTCAAGGTAATGCTCAAGCGTGTCCCAACCTCCACCCACACGCACCATCACATGAGTCCGCAACACCTACAGATAGAGATGAACAATGATCCCACATTCACAAACACACCACTGAAGAAAAACTGAAGGAGAAATTCAAAACTCAACAACAGATGAGAGTCACAGAACGTTCCTAAATGAAAAAGAAAGTTTAAGAAAAGATGAGTCAATTAGTTTTGAGTTTTTGAATATACACTTGCACTGTAGTTCATGTTATCTGATAATGACAATTAGCAAAGTATCTTAAGACTTAAACAAGGAACTGAAGGGACATAATTAAATTGAGCTTTAAATTCATGAATTTGGAATTCATATGTAAAATTTGTACAGTATGAAGAAAATGTGGTTGTTCTGAGTGGTTTCTATAGGTATGGAAATAAGAACTACAAGTAAGGAACAAAAAGACTTGTCTTGTTCTCACACGCTTTCTCTGTTATTTGTCACTTGTAACTGTCTTGTCTGATGATAAAAAGTAAAATATGAAAATTTCATATAAACCATCCTGTTTTAAAGATTTAATTTTATTTGTTTTAAAGATTTAAATAAACTCAATTCCAGCGACTTCTTGGCCTCCAGCAAACCTGTGTGACTCATAAATGTGACTCATAGTGTTTTGCAGTCCAACTGTGAGATGCAACAGTGCCAACATGTTAAATGCATGTATTCGCTGCATCAGCACAAGAGAAGAATTTATTTGTCGCAGTATCTGTCATATTTACTCTGCAACATATTTACTCTGCAACATTAATCAATTGGTTTAATCAGATTATTTTGTGAGAAAATGTCTGTAGTACAAACAACAGTGCAGGACAAGTTTAATTCTAGCTGTTTGTTTAAATATCTAACGCTTATTATAAGCAATAATAATAGTGATGCTTTCCTTAGCAAACACCATAAATAACACAGGTGGGGCAGCATGGCAGTCTGTTGGCTATAAAATCAACCCCCTGTGACCTTCAGTGTTACATAACAGAGCTGCCCACCAACACCTCCTGTCCACCTCACTGCTGCCTGCATTATCATAACAGACTATAACAGAGCTGAAGAGATCACAAAATAATATTAGGAACATCACAAACTCCCCCTACAGAGAAAGCCCAGCTAACAAGTTTAGGTTGTAAGAACGTTTCTCCAATGTTTCCATTCAGTAACTAAACGTTTTTTTTTAAGTTCTAGGAATGTCAATTTTTCAGACTTTGCATTAATGTTAAAAAAGTTTTACTACCGTTACTGCAAGAACATTTTTGATAACTTTAGGAGAACGTTGAGAAAACTTTTAGAGAACGTTAGCCAACATTCCCTGTTAGCTGGGAAGGGAATGGATGTGAATTAGCATGCCCTGCCCTGTTTCTTCAGAAAGAAATGCAGGATTAGAGACCTCCATGATTCCTTTATTAGACAGAGTCAGGAAATGCTTGATTTCACTTTGAGCCTGAAGCAATGAAGCTCTTTAGCATTGTTGAATTCCATCTGCTTAACACATGCTTTATAAGAAATACCCATGTGATGAGTGTTTGTGTGCTTTTGCCATGAAAACAGCACATCTGTGAACTGGCGCTGTACCACCTGTACAAATTTACACAAGGTGTCGTTTTAACAATGACTGAAACGTAAACTCACACATACACGCCACACCTTAAACTTCACTGTATGTCATTTTTGGGCTGTGTTGATATTGTAAACTGCAGGTAGACACACAGGGTTGCTGTTAGTCTGCTGGGAGTAACTGACAGAGCAAACAGACTGATGTTTTGACAGTGCAACAGAACCACAGTGTTTACACTTTGTGGGAACTCGGTATACAAGTGGCTTTAGTTATCTATGCATATTAAGCTGGGACAAACATTTCTAACATTGAAAAAATAAGACAATTCAGATATATAAAGCACTTGTACAGCTAGCAATTTAGGTTTAAAGAATGTTTAGCTAATGTTTCCATTAAAGAACAAAAATGTTTTTTTAATGTTCTAGTAACTTTAAATTTGTATTAATGTTATTGCTTTGCCATAAAAACGTTAAAATGTTTTGTTAAACGTAAAACGTTTTGCTAACAACTTATGAATAAAAATTTTTGATATATGATATATCATTTTTAAAAAACATTGACATTGAGAGTAACTTTTACAGAACATTAGCCAACGTTCTGAGAATGTTCGCTGTTAGCTGGGTGAGAGTTAGACTTTGAGTCACCATGGCAACAGGCAGAAACATAATGAAACCGTAATTATAACAAACAGTAAACAAAGCGAATCTCTCTTGCATCAAGTGCTTTGGTATAGTTTGCCAACGTCAAAATGATGCCACAAGAGCTCTTAGCTTCTGAGGTGAGCACCCAGAAGATGCCAGTTTCTCATTTAATCTGTCTTTTTGTTTTCACCCCCCATTCTGGACACATTGGAGCAGAGGTTAGTGTGTAAAGCGCCCTCGCTTCACCCCCACATGAGCTGCTAGTGTTTATTGTGCTGGTGAATGATGGGATGATGGTTCCATATATAATCACTGACAGTAAATAAAAGAGCTCAATCCTACAGCCCCAGCTAAGCTGTACACACAAGACCACAAACACACACACTCACACACAAACCACAGGAAAGAAAGCATTAGGCACAGGAAAAAAAGAGAGCTAATCAAGACAGATGGAGACAGAGAGAGGGAGAGAGATAAAGATATAAGGTTGCAGTAATGTTATCCATGTGAAGGAGAAACACTCAAGTTTAATTGTTTCAGCCCTGCTTCACTGAAGGACGATAAAATTCCTTTGAAAAATGACTCCTGCAGGCCCAACAACATATTAAAATACAAAAATGCATGCAGAAAGCGCATGTAAACACACATGGTCTCAGACAGCTAGGTAGAGGACAGGAAATGACACAATTCTCTATTTCTGTCTGCAGTATGAATGGGCGTGGGTGCTTTTAGATGCAGTTGGATAACAGACTGAGTCTTGAATAGGTCAGCCTGTGTAAACACCATTCAACTTCAAGATGGTTTATTATAAAGCTATAATTATTACAATCTGGCCTTCATTCTGGGCACACAATAACACAGCAGCACAGAATCAAACAGTACATGGCAGAATCTGTGACCTGATGTCTGTGGACGTGACGTGTATTTGTACTAAAATTGTTATAATGAAACAAATATAAAAGAAGAAAGAATAAAGCTGAAATAGAAGAAAGGAGACATTTAAGAAAAAATTATACCTAAGAGTTTAAAGCAAAAAAATAGTTTTTCCGTCTTTTAGCAGAACAGACAAGAATTTGTGAGGGAGTTAAGATTAAAATAGAAGATGTACCCTGATGAAGATGAGGGCACTGGAGTCGCCCACTTTGTACTTTCCTTCAGAGACTTTGGTCATGGGGAACTGTGATGGGCAGGAGCACTGGCCCAAAATCTCTCGCACCTACAACACACAATATGGATACTTATTAAACACACACAATTTATAGACAATGATTGTTTATAAACAATCAGTGAAACAAGCATTTCATCAAAAAGAATGTGACTGTCAATAGTAGATTTGTATATGTTCTGCCATATAGAACCACAGTACTATATTCTGTATCATAAAGAACCACCACTGTACTATGGTACCATCACAGTTTTTTGAAGGAACCAATTGCCAACATCTAAAAATACAGATTTATCACAATATACATTTCTTATAATTCAGATAAAAAATATAATTAAAACAATTTTGATTTAAAGCTGCAACCTGTAACATGTGCATTTCTGTCGCCATCTCTGTTTGTAACATAACACTGCAGGTTATTTTACCTACATTTAAGTCAAATGAAGCCAAACATGAAGCCAAAAATGTCTATTGCAAGCTTACTGTTGCAAATGTGGGTAAGGTAAGGACATTGTTTTGAACACTGATCTGTCATGTACATACTTAACAACAGAGTTTTGTTCATTTTTAAACAGAGAAAGTTACAAACTGCAGCTTTAATAACAGTTTCACTTCCATATGGGCTGAGGTACAGCATATTCACAACAGATGAAACTCAGAGCCATTGTTTAGCACTCAGTTGTTTACTGGCTTGTTGAAACTACAAATGACATTTAGTCACACTCAACATGTTCCACTGAGTGCTCATCAGCACCTGAACAGAAGCAGTTTCCTGCGAGAAACACTGAGTCACATCCCTCATCTCTTCTTAACTCAGCGTGTGAGACGGAAAGGAAGCTGAGAGCGTGTATGTGCGTGTGAACTGACAAAATCAACTTATATGTGACCCAACAAAGGCTGGCCTGTCTGTTATTGACTCCTGAGGTCCTAAGGTGACTGACTCACTCACAGAGCCCAACCTTTCCAATTCCTGTCACACCTTAATTTAATCACTTCCTAGGGAAAACAAAGTCTCTCTCTTCAAAACAAATAGAAACAAAGGGCTGTTCCTTAAATTGCGTCATAACCTGATGAGATTTGGGACTTACCCAATGATTAACTTTAAGGCATATACACATATACAAATCGCATGAGACATAATTACCCAACAGTTTTACGTTGTAAGAATGTTTCCATTAGGTAAAATTGTTAAAAAAATGTTATTTTGAATGTTCTAGGAATGTTATTCAAAGTTCTGTAATTGTTCCTGTAAAGTTTTTAAATCGTTCCACTATAAGAACATAAAAACATCTTTGATATTGATATATAATGTTAATATATTATATTCTGCTAACTAATGTTACTGCAAAAACGTTTTGATAACATTAAGAGAACCTTTAGAGAATATTAGCCAAAGTTCTGGGAACGTTCCCTGTTAGCTGGGAATGGCTGTAAAAGGAATGATGTAACAGTTCTCCAGCATGGATGTCTTTGACCAACAGAAGCTCAGTGGTCAGGCTGGGTGTGGTCAGCATGAACTACAGAAGTTCTCCCTCGTGTTGTTGCTGTCTTTGAAAAGACTCTAAAGAAATTGTGGCCGCATGGCAACAACTGAGGCAGAACTCCACAACATCAGTCAAGATCAGAAGAGAGCAGCATTGTAAAGACTCACAAAATCACTTGACAAACCAAAACCAACACATGCACACACAAGTTTTTCTCTCTGACAACCGTTTTGTTCTTCACAAACATCTCCACCCTTACAAAAGAGACACAGACACAGTCAGCAAAAGGTGCGATTTTTACAAAATACCACTGAAATGTCTGAAAAAGTGAATCTCAAAAAGAACATGTCTGTGCCACATTTTACATCAAAACAAAAAGTAATATTTTGCATAACCTATTTTTAGTCCCACTGTGATTTTCCATGACAATCACATTTTCTTCATGAACTTTAAATGACGTTCTGTACTGCTGGCACGATGAAGCCCATTTACTGCCACACAGCTGATTGACTTTAAAGCTGTACTTTATCACTCTTTAAATAACTATGAACAAGTTTAATATTTCACATTATTGGCCTGTTCAGAACTGTGTTCAATCTGTAATATTTTATCATTTGACCAACTTCATGTCTATTTAGGCAGCATGTGTCTGACAGTAACCACAGAACCAGCATGAGCCATAATACAGTTTCTCTCTTACTTTCTTGCCTCTCTGTGTCTCTCTCTCTCTCTCTTTCTCTCTCTAAATAATCAGTCTCTCTCTCTCATTCTCTCTGCTGTTCTCCCTAAAGTAATCATTTTCTTTCTCTTTCTCTCTCTCTCTTTCTCTCTCTCTCTGTCTTTAGACATCTGTTCTGGAAAGTCAGTAACCAGTGACAACCGTTAAATGTTTCTGTGGTAAGACAACCGTAGAGGCCAATGACTAAATATTCACAACTGAAGGGGCTATAAAATATATGCACTGGTTTAAAGTACATATACTGGTTTAAAAATCAGTCATTAAAATCTATATTGATCGACCAATGTTCTAAAAATTGCGTGGGATGTGAGACAATGACATACTGTCTGTTTTATATTCTCTTTCATCCAGCCTCCAATCACAGCCAAATTTAAGCCCTATTTGCAATTTAAAGTTTTTTTTTTCCATTATGTCGCATCTACACTGCCAGCAAGTAATGTGACAAAACTAGAACACTCACATTATACTTAATAAAAGCCGTCTGCAAGCAT
>JAZGTK010011465.1:0-15593 GCA_036877625.1 Ambastaia sidthimunki | reverse complement strand
AGAACATGCTTGCAGTGTATGTGTGTGTATAAATGAGTGACATGGCTTCTCGTTACAGTGGTTCTGGTCAATGACAGTCACACTTTGGCCAGATGGCTGCTGGAAAGAGAGACACTGGGCAGTTAATGATAGAGAGAAATCGGAACCAAATGGAATTCACATTATCAAACATATCAGTTTGTTTACTACTTCTATGCTGTTCATTTTTCCAAGCAAAGCAAATCAGTCTGTGATGTTCTTTAATGATGTGATTAATATCTGTCTGTCTGTCTGTCTGTTTTTTGTTGATCTGTGTGTGTGTGTGAGAGAGAGTGAGTGAGAGAGAGAGAGAGAGAAAGAGGGTGTGTGCCTGTTACAAAATGATGTGACCCTCTGAGTATTTGCATGTATGAATGAGGGTGTGTTTATGAGCACAGCTGTGTTAGGGTGGATTCTGCACCCCAGAGTGCAATACATGAACAATTTTGCTCAAACATACTGAATCAGATAGGAAAAAAATATAAAAATTAACCTCTGCTATTTGTCCTCCTCAGTAGGATAATTACATGCCTGATTGCTGACAAATGCTACAAAAGCCAAGGACATTGACTGTCACAGCCACTGAAGCAAACCAGCTTGCTTTAGCACTTTAAATGACAGGTTGCCAGTTTGTAGATCTTCTGCAACCTCATTGGACATCATATAGGTTGACATCATAAGTGACATCATATCAGTCACTTCCAAAACTACTTTAACATAAACATGTTTGATCTTTTATGTCATGATAAAGCAATGTTATCGCAAGGTGTCAGAGCTTTCCTACAGTGGTTAGCACAAGTTTGGGCAAAATTCAAATTAAGAATTGGTGCAATTTTAATCGAGTTGGAACTGAAGTGGCCCCAAAACATGCTGAATTGGAAGGAAAGGAGGAGGAATTTACTGAACTCCAATACAACAGAACAGATGGCTCTTATTAATATGACAAGTTCTGGGACAAAACTAATAATTACATCATTAATTTTGAATAATTATGCTTCTTTCTGCCAAGTTAAAAAAAAAACATGTTAAATTAGAGTGATCTTTCACCTGTTCTTCTACTTGTGGCATGTTCCTTTAGCTCAACTGGTAGAGCATTGCGTTAGCAGCGCAAAGGTTGTGGGTTCGATTCCAGGAAACGCAAGTACTGATAAAAAAAAATTATACCTTGAATTGACTCTAATTGAAAAATTATACCTTGAAGTCGCTTTGGATAAAAGCGTATGCTAAATGTAATGGCATTTTAAAATTGATTAATATCTATGTGTATGATAACATTTAATGGTAATTTATATGTAAAAAAAAAATGCATTATTGTACAAGTAGACCCGGTTTCACAGACTGGGCTTAGATTAAACCAGGAGTAACCCTTAATGTGTACCATTTAAACTAGGGAATTTATAGCTGTTTAGTCCTTACCTACTGGTTAGTCCTAACTCCCTGGTTAGAACTAATTAATCTGAAGTTAAGCAAAGTTTCAAAAGGTGGTTTTTAAAAAAAATCTGCATTAATTTAAATTGAATTTGCCTAGTTCTGACTTAATATAATCCCTGTCTGGGAAACTGCCCCAAAGTGTTTTGTTTATAACGCTGCTTCCTGTTTGCCACCTCAATTCAAATTAAGGAACTGCCCCTAGTGCTCATGTAGGAGGTACAGGCTTGATTCTGTCTTGGTTTGTGACCCCATCCTACCCACCACCCCCCTTCTTCCTGTCCTTTATACAAAGTAAAAAATAAAAAAACTGCAGTATTAAGATTGTTCGATGCCAAATTTTTCCGCTGTAAATATTTAAGCTACTTTCATTTACAAATCTGCATTGACACTAGTCTCAGCAGTAAGAGATGAACTAATTTATGAACATTAGTATCTGTCAGACAGTAACACACTGCATCTATTATTCTCTGATCATGTAAATGAAATTGCACAGTGAAGAGTTGGCTGAGAGCTGAATCCGGCCAATCGCAACCTCTTCACCTCTGACCTTTACTAATCTCAGTGCATTAACTGCCAGCATCACTGTCAGGCTCTCATGAAGTGAGCTGTTATGTGAACAGAAAAAGAAACAGAGACGGACTCTGTGGATCGGACTGCACACATCCTCTCGTGGATTCCTCACATTCCGAGGAATATTTCTGTAGGCTGGCTGGGGCGGAATTATGCAACAGGCAGATGTTTGCTCGGTTCAAGATGAAGTAAGCGAGAGGAAGTGGAAAACGGAGACAGAAAAATTCTGATGATGAGAGCTTTCTTGGATTTTACCTGAAATAAAATTCAGTTATAAATAAGAGCACAACATTGTTTTTCTAAATGTGCACAGAAACGGCATGAAATTCAGTGCTTACAGGGAATTTATTAAAACTACAAAGAGTGTGAACAATAGTGTGTTCTGAAAACAGAGGTGTGTTTCTTGTATCCACACTGCAAAAAAAAAAATCATTGTCTTGTTTTCCATGCTAAACATTTTAAAACAAGACAATTTTCAGAAGTTTATTTATCTTTCCCCACCTGAAAAGTTTATTTTTTTGAAACATTACCATTCTATAGTAAGATTTATGCTTAAAATAATTAAATTTTCTTTAAAATACTTTTAAACCAAATTCTGTGGCATATATTCTGATACAAGACTTAATCTTACCCAATTTTTAATCATTAAGAGATTTAGAAAGATTAACTTTTTGCAGTGCAGATGGCAAATCATAATGATTCATTACATGAGTCTTGACAAATTATTAATCAGTATCTGAGTGACTGTCTTATCGCTGCAGTTATTCCCCATAGTTTTGAGAAAAACCCAAATTACGGGCCTCAGTCAGAAAGAAACAAAGAAAAAAAATAATAAAGAAAATGGTTATCAACAATCACAGCACCCATTCTCTTGCATGGATAAAGGCCCAGAGCAATGCAGGGTTGTGGGAGAGTGTCCACCCCAGAAGGGAAAGTGTATGCTGGGCCACAGCAGCAGGGCGTTGGTCCCTTCTGGATTTTACACTGGAGAACTTGTGGGTTGGAAGCAAGACCAAACACATTAACAATGTCCTCTGGAAAAAATAAAAACTAAGTCCAGAGAATGTGAAACTCGTATGGGAGTTGCGCAAGCAAGAGTCAGAAAGGATATTGGACTGAGAAGAAAATGTTTAACAGCCTCACACTTTAAGTGATATCACATCTGGTTCTGCTCACAGGGCAAGTTAAACAATGAACAAGTCTTCACTAATATCAAACATGACAATCAGGTGTGGTGACGACCCACCTGATCGGCCGGGTTGCTTGGCGACAGGCAGCGAGACCTCGGTGAGCGGCAGGATGTAGACATCAGGACTGGTGTGAGATGCAGGCGTCGCCGGCGTGGACATGTCCGCTGGGCATTCCTCACCCTCTGCATTCTCAAACTCCTACATAATGAATGAGCAGAGGTCATAGGTCACAGGTCAAAGTAACATTGCAGCATACGGGTGAATATTAGAAAACAATGCCCAGATCATATTTTAACTCCAAAATATTACATTAACAAAAATGCTAAAAAATGTTACATATACACATTCACCTTTTAAACATTGTGGTAATATTTGGAGTATTGAATTAAACTGATGCAGTTTTTAATTTAATACTTCATTATGTACATTTTGTTTTGTTACAGCAATGCGAAAAGATTTTGCATAAGAAACTGGGAGGTCCAAAAAGTGACTTTATGCAGAATATGATTTTAGTTTTCTTTTGATTCCGTGATGAAATATAGCTGGTTTAAGTTGCCGACAGATTCTAAATATTCACTTAAGAGTCCCTGTCCAAAAATCACCCCATCATTAAATGCTCAATTCCTCTCCTTGAACGCAGAGATCAGCAGTCGCTCAGCTCAAATCCAACACTGTGTGACGCATCCAAGGGCCCTTTGTGTTCTTCAGACACATTGCACAAAAATAAACAAGCAAATAGATCTTTAAATTGAAAGGACACATCAGCAGCTCCTAACAGTGAAGAGCTTTGAACCAGATTAGTCTCAAAGTGAATAAAAGGCTTTTTAAAGCTTACTGGAACAAATGGCAATTTATTAAACAGTCTATTAAAGAGCATGTCACCATAATCAGATAAAACAAGACATTACTTTCTCAAGAGCTTTTAACTTTTCACGTTCCAATGTGCCTCTCACCCCACATGGACAAACTACAAAGAGGGAGAGATGAGACAGAAAAGATTTGGCAGCATCTGTAAAACGGAAATGCTGGTCCAGATGCAGAAGAGAGTCATTTTCTGTGAACTGGGTTGCGGAGATATGCTCGAAGAAACGGAAAACAGTGACCTAGAGAGGTCACACACAACTTGCACTTAAAAAGCACATGCTAACAGACATACACATCCTCTCTTTCACACACACACACACACACACACACAGTCTCAATCTCAGAAAGTCCCAAGAGGCCCCATTGTCCACATATTCACACGCTCCACACGGCTGCCATCTGCCCCATAGCTACCGGACACTAAATTATAAAATAATGCTGTGCTTCCAACTAAAGACCTCCATTAATTCTTTGCCTGAAACTACATTGCTATGCCAAAGTCACAGGATAACAGTCCTGCCAACTGCATAGCACCATATTTTTATCACTTCAGGCTAATAATCAGAAACATCTCGACTTATTTGTTGATGTTGAAATCTCGGTTTATAAGAAAGGACTCAAGAATGTTCCAAATAATTTTAAAAACTTTTAATAAGAATGAGGATTATTTTTAGAAGAAACCAATGCAGCCTTCCAAATAAAACATTCTACAAATATCTTTGATAAGAGTTGTGTCATTCACTAAAACTAATTGACACCAAGTCAGGTAAGGTATTATAATAATAATAATAATAACAATAATAATAATAATAATAAAAAACAAATTATTTGTTAGTCAAGTTACTTTGTTGACTAACAAAGTCTAACTTTGACTAACTTTCCATATTCTATTTGCATTTTTTTCTTACAAATTACATTAAATGTTAAAGTGAAATGTTGAACTGAAACAGTAACATTAAAATCATTTTTGGTCTCAGTTTTGCTTTAATGACAACTTTTCACATTTTTAATGTGGCCTCAAACTTTTGGATCCCGCTGTTCTTAAATCACATTTTAAATTGTGTATTTCCTTCACCAGTATTTCAGACTGATTTCTGGAAAAACAGACACATACATAGAGACAGAAAAACTGCACTTTCACTCAGTCTTTACAAAAAAAGTGACACATTTAGTGTAACATTTTTCTGAACAAAGCTCTATTATGTAATTGCTGAGATCTGAAGAATTTCGGAATATCGATTTTCCAGCTTACCTGTGCTTAATAAACATGGCTTTGGTTTAACAGGAAGTTGAGTCTTGAAAAGCACTTCACTTCTGCCCCGTGAACCTGCACTGTTGGGCTCTGTGCAGTGCGTGTAAAAGGTGCCCACACGACCCCATATTGATTGTTCAGTGCATGAAGGATTAGGAACCTGCCCATACTGCAGTATCCAAGAGCCCAGATCTCGAGAACACCTCACAACTCTCCGAATCATACAAATAACAAGAAAACTGATTCTTCACTTGAGAGAGAGAGCGCAGGGGCAGTCCCCGTGTTCCTCCTCAGACAGTGTGAAGGACCAGGGATTAAGAATAGTGAGACGCTCCCACAAAAATGTGTGGCCAAAGAAAAAGCACTAAAAGGGAAAGAGGGAAAGGCTTTTTACATTCTGTGCTTATGACATCACCGTTTCTCTCCATCCACGATTCCTCATGCTCATTCTATTGCACATGTGCACGACAGGCCCCTTGCTCCAGTTATCAGCACAAATGAGCATACACACACGTACACACACGCATCAGCACAAATGAAATCTAAAAGCTCTCTATCTGTGCAGATGTGGCTGTGAAGGTTTAATTTTGCATATATACACATTATGTATATAATGTTTAACCAAACCAGCAGTGTACGAACATCTGCTCAAATACATCTGCTGTGCTAAATTTAGACCAAAGTGAATTAAATCAGCATCTGGAGCTAAAATAGACAATAAGATTAAAATAGAACTGAAGTACATTAATGAACTTGGATACTTACATTGTACACTCATAAAAAGATGCTATACAATGCCATAGACAAATCATTTTTTGCTGTATGGTTCCATAAAGAACCTTTAACATCAGTAGAACCCTTCTGTTTCACAAAAAGTTCTTGGTAAAAAATAGGTTCTTTAGACTATAAGAAAGTAGTAAGAAAAGGTTTTTATAGAAACCGTTGGGAAACCAAAAATGGTTCTATGGCATTGCTGTGAGGAACATTAAGAACAAAAACATGTATATTTATTTGTATATTTGTTATTTTTGCATATTGGGCCACTGATAGACAAATTTGTAGTATCATACAAGCTTTTATAGAAACGTGCATCCTAGATAAACCTCTGATGATACATTTTCACACAGTTGTAGAGGAAGTGTGACTTGTGCCAGATGCTCCCCAGGCTAATGCTTCACTTTCAGCAGTTGTCAAGGGTTCATTTTTGTCTCTGTATGCACAGCACACACATTAGCATAAACATGCACACATAAAATTATGGACTGTGTGTATCACATTACATTCTCACCCCAGCTTGTGTAGAGGAAAGTAAAGTGTTAAACAGAGATCGGGAAATTAAAGAGATACAGCAGGTCCCTTTATAACCGTTGCTGTTTAAGCAGTGAGATGTAGTTCCACTGAGGGACTGCAATTACAAATATTTGGCTCTTTAGTGGAGACCAGGTGCTGAGAACCAAGAATCTCTCTGTGACACACACACACACGCACGCACACACAATCTTTCTCCTGTGCCTTGACCCACTTTAAAGTTCTGCTGAAAATGCACCATACACTCTGAAGTCTTACTCATATGCTGTCTGAAGGTCTTCACTGCTCACTACAAGATGAAAAACAGGTCTTCTGAGACTCGCCTGTGTCACTGCTCTCTATTTAACCTTAAGAGACCACTAAGTGGTTTCCACGGCAGAAATCACATTTCTATGAAACCCTTGCACTCTGTAACCTCTGGGTGGCAAGAGGATGTTCAAGTGTATTTCTGTTCCTACAGATTTATTATAGACTCTGAACAGGTTCATGACTGTGTCCTCTAACTCAACAACAATTTTATTCATAACTGCAGGACAGCAGCAGGCCAAGGCCGTGCTTTTTTGTATCAAGTCGATCCTGAAGGTATAAATATCACATTTTAGCTGGGGTTAGAGTTATTAAATGCAGGGTAGGTGATGTTTTCCAGAAACATTTTTTGTTATGCTGGTTAAAATTATCTTCACATGCATGATAGCTATCAATAAGTGGTTTAAATGGTAGTATAAATATATTTAAAGTGGTAATGTAGCATAAATTTATATAAAAATATATCTTCTGTAAAAAGTGCAGGACCATAACATGTTTGCCCAATCACTGCATTCGGTCCGAATGCAATAATAGGATGTCCTACTTGCCTGTGAAACTATGTATGCGCTCACATATTTGAGGGGGCGTGGCTTTGGGAGTGCTCTGAAAGGAGGGTGGGATCTTGTGCTTTATCATAAATCATAGCTGACTTGCTATTGCCTCTCAGAAACCGCCTACCATAATTTTATGTGAGTTATTCTTAAATGGACTTAGCTTAACCAAAAGGTTGGGTCTGTAAAATCATGACAGTCTGTTGTCTGTTGTAAACAAGTGAAATAAGTTCAGGTCTCACCTTAAAGCCAATGTCACCTCGTTTGCAGCACAGGCAAGCCAGCATGAGGAAGATAAAAGTAAAGAGGCCAGAGAAAGAGACAGCCACCACAGCCAGAGAAGATGACCAGGACAGCTCACTCAGTGGGACGCCATCTGCAGGACAGATGCAGTATTGAGACATTCTTCTTTTACAGAAAATGATGTGAATAACCACATTTCGGTTTTTCAAATTTCAAACAAAAATCCAGGTAATATTCACTTTTGTTAAATGACATTTGTATATAATTCAAAAGTAAACGATTCAAATTCATTTTGTTTTGTCATATTTATAGCTCTATAAACTTGAGAAATACTGTTTGTGCAACTGAAAATGCAGAGATGTAGTAATCACAGGATCATTTTCAGTGACTGAAACTATTTCATTCTGTTCTTTATATAAAGTTATCATGTGGCTTTGTGACTAGTGTAACACTAGTGTGTTTTATACTTTTATACCGGTTTGGTCAGTTAATACAAACTTGTGACTGTACTTTTATTTGCCTGTTATGTGTTTTATATTGTTTTTATATTGGGGTGGAAAGATGCACATTAAAGCATTTTTATTTTTACAAATGCAAAGAATTAAATGCGTCTTGATCTGACACATGAAAACCATTCAAATCTGGTGAACAAAAGTGAACAAATCTTTGTAGTTCAGAATTAAAAAGACTTGAGCTACTGGGACATATCAAAATTCTCATTATTACTGTATGGTTTCCTGAGGTTAATTGCTGTAGAGTTTAGCTAGTGACATGATCCCAACTTGGCAGTCAGCCATGAGGCCTTATGTAGAACAAAACTACCATGTACCATGATATACATTTCAAACATGTCAAAAGTAACATTCATTTCCTCAGACTTGCTTGTCAGTTGAATGCATTTGATCTGCAATTGCATGTTTCCTCTTGGATTTAAATTAATCCCACTAAGAATCAACACTCACCTAACCCAGAAACTAAACTCTTGTCACTTACAGTTCCACACACTTCCCCCCCTTGCAGAACTGGTTTATTTATTATATTTGTTTACTTCATTCTTTTAGGAACAACACTCCCAGCTCTTATTCTGCACATTAGCCCCACAACACCCACCCATGAATCAAATAAGACCCCAAAGCAAATTTTAAACCCATTTGTGGATAGACAAAGTTATGAAATCGCTACCAAACTACCACAGAGCAGAAACAACAGAATAAAGAAATGAGAACAGAACATTTGGCGCAAAGCCTTTAACCAGCTGTCACCCAACATCACTCTGTTTCTATTCGCTATACAAGCGTTATAATCTGCCTAACAGCTGCTGCCAATGATTACTGGATCAATCTGATTGGCTATAAATTTGAGAGCATAATTTTTGAAATACTAAGAATGTGTGATTAATTCACCATTAAGCAAAACAAAGTAACCCTGAGACTGCTTGTTATTTTCAGTGATGGCTTGCTTATTTATTGGACTTGCAGGGTCTAGGATGTTTTTTCACTTCAAAATTTCCAGTAGTTGCTGTGGAAACTGAAATGGACAGTTTGACTGTAAAACCTGCAGATAGCTGCATTTCATTCAGTTTTAACACATTCCCTCAATCCATAAACACATGGATCTATCTATACCATCTTATTTCTGTTCTGACAACTGCCAGAAGACATACATGCACAATATTCAAACCATCTGAAATTGTCTTCACTATATGGAAGGCTCAGAAATACCCCAAATGACATCCTTTAATGTGAACAAGTCTGTGAGAGGGTCATGTTCAGGGTACCATAAATATCCTAATCCTCATTTGAAAACCTATAAGTGCTCAGTAATGTCTTCTAAAAACTGTTTTTAGCAACGTTGAGAAGCGTGACATTTGCTACATTGCCAGATGTCCCTGCCATTCACTAAATACCAAATTTTCCTTATCCTATCTTGTTCAAATGTCTTTGCTAACTTCTTTAGATAATCCTCCATAATATCCACTAAACAACCAAATTGGACTCTAAAAATTATAAATAAAACTTTGAGACTAACTGATTTTAACTGATATTCTGAAACTACCATAGGGAAGCTCATATATGCCATATACAGAGAGCAGCCTGCGCCTAACTTTACTACCAACATTCACTCAAACCTGCTCGAGTCAACACCGGCTTTATATAATCTGCCCTACAGCTGTTGTCAATCATTATTTGATCAATCTAATTGGTGCAGAAAAAGGGGTGTGTCAACAGTTATTGGCTACTGGTTTGAGGTATAAAAACAGTCATTTGTGCCTGTGTGCAGTTTGGCACATCTCACAAGTGATATAAAGAGAGGGCTTATGAAACCTATTCATTTATATTTTATACTTTTGGAAGATGGGAGGGTGTTTAGGTACTGCAGTCTGCAGCAGCATAACAATCAAACATACCACATTCAGTTAAATTCAGCAGAGAGCAGACATTCAATACACAGCCAAGCAGCTTGTATAGAGACACTGTTTTAACAAAAGGCAGTTTGGATTGCATCTGACAAGCTTGGTAGCGCAGTTTATTAAGACCGTAATTAAGCTAAATTTACTCTTGTTCTGTGTGCTAGCCTATCAGGTTATCTGCAGAATAAGAACAGCCTACAGACATTTCATAGCATGAAATAAAGCTGAAACAAAGGTTTCATGCTCATTCATGAATCAAATCACATGCAGTTAAGAGATGCCGAGGGGGAGATCTGACAAAGCCCCCTTAAAGCATCATTTATTAGGAAAGGTTGGATGAAGGAAGAACTGTGACCCTCTAGGACCCCCGAGTAAACCAATGTTATTAAGTCCTGGTTTAATGAAGCTATAGAGAGGGGTCGAAGAGCAAAGGGCTGTGAATGAGAGCTGATATTATAAGAAGGGAACAAAGACATTTTAAAACTGAAACAAGGCTTTAGACTCGTACATAAATTCATGATTATACACATCTATGTTCTCATTTACTAAACACCAGCCATGGGTTGGGCAAACAGGCAGTCTAGATAACTTAATTTGATGTTTTGCATTTAAGGCAATGACTTTTTATGATAAAAATGCCCCTACAATACAAACCACTGCATGCTTGCAGATAATGCAAATTCTATAGTTTTTACATGAATTCAGATCCAGTATGTGGCATTAATTACCACTCAAACTCATTTATATGAGGCAAAGTTAATAATCAACATGAGCAATGTTTAAAATTAAATCTGCTGTCTACAGATAATTGTCTGTACATTTCTGACTAAACTGTCAAATAAATAGGTAATATAATGAGTTGAAGCACAGATCAATTTGAGGTGCTTACACTAAGCATAATCTAAAGACATGTGGTTTAGAATTCATTAGAACTAATGGCTCTGTCTCTATCTGCTTAACTCAGACAACACAAGGATTAAATGTGATTAACTATGTGCACGTCTATCACAATTTATTTTCAGAATGCAGCATTAACATTATACTAATATTATTAAAGCAAGTTAAGCTTTTTTTGAGACGGCCATTACTTATTTAGTTATCTATATCTATAGTTATCTTTATCTAGATTCCCGTAAAAGTCTGACCATCAGCTTTTTTACTCAGCCATTACAAGGCTTTTAGATTGAGGTGCATATGAAATTATGTCTGAGGATTTATTTGGCCCTATCAAACTCTCTATTTGCAATCAAGCTTTAGTTCAGTGTTTTCCAGAGAATTCTCATTTGAAAACTGTTGTCATAGCTCACGATAAACACAGAGACTGAAGACAAGAAATATTCATAAGACAAGAGGATCACTGGATCATTACAGTTCAAGCACCACAGGGCCTTTAAAGCTGCATTCTTCAAGATAACGGGCATTTAGAGAGACATTTAGCACTGGACAAGAAGAAAATGAACCATACATTTCAGGACAATGGGAACTATAGGACATCCAACCATTATCATGTTTCTCAACGATATAGCGGCACCTAATGCCCAATCACCCAAACATTTTACATGCTTGTTTATACTCACACACCTTAAATATGTTTTCTGAAAACCTGACATCAAATCTTCAACAAACAGTTGAATGAGTTTAGTGGTTATAAGAGAAAGATTCAGAAATGCCTCCAAACAAAAACGTCAGAAACAAATGGAGAAGAAAAAAGCTGAAAAAGTGGGAAATTAAAGTAGAATGTTGTTTTAAATGAAAACAGGAATTTTGAGAGCAATGAACCATTAAGGCAGTATGTCACTGCACAACAAAGCTCCTACTGATATTTATTCTGTAGTTCCCGCTCTCCTCTAGTGTAGCTCAGGGGGTTGGTACCCATTTTCAGTCAGCTCAGGCAGAGAGCAGGAGAGCCTCTAATGACTAAATGATGAGAGCGGGGGCAAACAGAGGAGGGCCATGAGAGCTACAGGAAACGTGTTCTCTCTTCCCCGTGGGAAGCCACTTGAGCTCAGGCGAAAGAACCCAAGCAGAAAGATTCGTTTACAGCAGTCTGACTTCCTCTGTCAAGCTGTGTCGAAAACAACAGCATTCAGCTGTTCAGATGCCTTAAAAATAAGTTTATGCATTAGCATAAACTGAACACAACCTCTCACTGTTCAGTTAACCAGTCATAAGACTGGATAACTTCAAGGCTCTTGCTTAAAATTCACTGGGCCTAGGATATATTATATATATACGATTTATCCTCCTTACGTTTATTGCTTTGTTTTCCTCACTTTGTAAGTCGCTTTGGATAAAAGCATCTGCTAAATACCTAAATGTAAATATGGGTGGGCCCCAAGTAGTGGGCTGTGCTTTACAGCACTGTGGCTGGGTCCTCAATTCCTGGGACATTCCTAGTTGTATCCGCGACAACAGCCCTGGATAGAGAAGCCACTGGTTTCCATAGAGATGACTGACAGGTGATTTTAACTGCACAGGCAGGTGTTTATACAGCTCATGTAGTTTCACTCAAAACAAAACTGTCAGAACAGCAAAGTCTGCAAGCACTTTTCATTTACACACACACACACACACGTAGGGAATACAAGGGGACAGTATGACATTTTTAATATTTTCTTACCTAACTCAGACACATTTACCTGCTATCTTCTGGTATAAGCAACATAAAGAAAGGTTAAGATACATGGATAAATAGATAATAGTTTGGAATTTTTTCCTTAATCCTAGTTTTCACTTTTCACAGGCAGTGAGAAAATGCATGGCCTGCGCATGGCCTGAGCTACTGTCATTATTCTGGTGTATTTATTATTGAAGAAATGTTTTAGTAATTGTCCCCATTCTCTCACACATGACAGAGAGCAAAATCTGCTTATAGTACCTTCTGGCGCCCATCTGTCATGAGTCAAAAACTACAGAACAGTCAAAAACTATGTCAAAGTGTGCAAGTAAGTGTATGGGATGAAGTACAGTACTATTGTTGAATGCAGGTCTTGTCTAGTGCAGATGAATTTTGGCACTGTAAGTACAGAATAAACCACAAACTGTCGAAATTCTGTAGATCAGCTGAAACACTGTGCTGAAGAGCCACACGCACTCAAATCCTACACTGGTGCCCAGGTAGTTTTAATGTGCTGGCTTTAGGAATTATATTAAACGCATACCTCACTGTCAGCTATGTGACAGTTTCTGACAGCTTTGCCAGAACAGCATATAGAGAGACAAAAAAGACAGATAAAATAAAAATACCTGAATACCAAACACACTTGTGCTGAGGAGAGAAACAGAGACAGTTTTGCCATGTCCACTTATTATAAGTGACTTTCAGCTGTTTTTTCATGAAGTTGCTTATAAATGTCAGTCATGAGTTTTGTTTTTTTTTTCCCAGTGTTTTGAGATATCAACCAATGTCTATAACTCTCAGCTCCATTTAACATTTTTTTGTAACAGATAAAATAACTGAAAAGGTTATTTAGCCCGGTTTGTTTTATGCAAGTTTATTCTACAATTAAAATAAATCAAAACATGATATTTTCTTCCCATACACAAGTAGTGGCTTATTTTAACTTAATTTGGTGAGGCAAGTTGCTTATTTTTGGCTTGTTTTGTCAGACCAGGTTGTTTTTCTAGCGAGATCTGGCAACACTGGAGGAAGAGACAGTCTGTGTAAACATGATAGAGAGATTAATCTAATAAACTGAAGCCTAATATTGATGAACAGACAGAATGTACGAGCAGAAGGCATAAAAATGGACGGGTGGAGGAGGGGAGAGGTGGCGCTGGACTGCAGCCCATAGCAGACGGGCTGGAAACAGCCAGAGACATGAGGTACATATGGTTAGAGAACTGTTCTCACTGTCAGACTGACCCCAAATACAGCCTAATGCACTGAGTTGCGTGAGAAACCAGAACCCTGGAGAAATAAGCAGACCAGAGCACAGAAAAAAGCTCCATCTGGGACAAGCTTCAGACGTGGCCTGAATCAGCCTTTAATAAAGGGAAGCAATTCACACAGTGGCCATCTTGGTAACACCCTCGCGCAGGGTTTCCAGTCACCCAAGTATAGCTCCTTTCTGACTTAAATAGGGAAAGACCAAAATCTCTGAAATTATCTGAAATGTTTCAATAACTTAAATTACTAGCTGATTTGTTGACTAGTCTTGCTCTGTTGGATCACCATGTGTATGTTTGTTCCTTGTTCTGTCATCTGAGTCAATGGTAATCTCTGCTGGTGCATTATTTTAAGCGGTAAAGACATTTTCAGGCCCAGCAAGGGTTGGTACTTACTGGCTGTTTTCAGAATTAATAACATGCTGCATTACAATATCTAGTCTCCATGGCGACTCTCAAAAAACATTTCAGTCTCTTATTACCGAAACGATAAATTATTTTGACTCCTCTCAAATGCACTAACAGGAAGTAAATAAAAAACATGAAAAAACTTGTAATGGAGGACTTAAGCAGTTTATGCAGATCTCTGAAGCAATTAAAAATTGCTGTTGGGTGTGCTTCTGTTTGACAGAAAAATAAGCCTCAATCATAAAATCTTTCTTCAAGATAAATGCAAATGCAGCCTACAAAAAAATTACCCAAAAAGGAAAATTCTTCCATTTACTCATCCAAATGACAGTGGCACCCATTAACTTGTATTATGAACACAAAACCTCCAAAACATTTCTTAAAATTTGTAATGATGTGAGGGTGAATGTAAATGGAAGAATTTTAATTTTGTGTGAATTATTCTATTAAGAATAATAGAATAATTCTATATTCTATTAAGGAGCTGTATGTATCTATTAATGCATGCTACGCCCCCATCCCTGCCACACACACACACACACAGAGTCATGTCAGTTAGCAGATCAGCTGTGTCTTTGCCCAGTGGTGACCCTGTCTTCATTAAAGCTTGAAGATCCCGGAGTCGTGCTGGGCTCACAAACGTGGGGATTATGTAACTTCCAGTGAAATACGGCATTCTCAAACCTGGAGTAGAAGTGTAATAAAAGTCAATCCTTTTAAAAATGATTCACTTCAGCTCTGATTTGCAATTATAATGTACACCTGCATTCTGTTCTCTCATCCAAACAGCTGCACTATGAGTCCATTAAAACATCCAAAATATTCCCAGATTCCCTTTAAAGATTTCAGGTTTTTCTAAACTTGCAATTTGATTTTTCTGGGGATGTGCCACAGGCAGTTTTTAATTCACTTATAAAAATCTAAAAAAAAATCTAACAAAAATGTATAGATGCATTCCAGTAAGGACAACCGGCACAATGCAAACAAATAGCAGATACAGTAGTATATCAATAATTGTTTCCCTGAATGCCACTGTATTTGTATATTATTGAGACTTATACATTATTATACATTAATAGACTGCATAAATTAATTAAAAACAAATCTAGCACAAGTTATGGCATTTAAATCTAAATCAGACTATTTAAATGTAT
>JAZGTK010011463.1:0-15594 GCA_036877625.1 Ambastaia sidthimunki | reverse complement strand
GTACCTTCCAATGGGGAGTGCGTTGCGAATGATTCTTTGGCTGCCCCTTGTGTACTCTATATCCACTGTGATGGGAGCCGAATACGTCATATCTCTCAGACGACACTAGTGGCCAAAATATGACAAACATTAAAAAGTACAAAATAAAAGTCTTAAAATGAATTAAATAGCAGAGCATTCAAAGACGTCACCTCATGTGGAGCCACCGGACGAGTCACATTAAAGCTTTCTTCAACATCAGGCATGCCAACGTAAATGTTAAGGTACCTACAGATAAATAACGTATATCAGGTCACTGAGTGTTACAATATGAATCAATATTTCTGTATATACACATCTGTATGAAAAGCACCCTCACTTCAGATACCACATTGGGTCGGCATCGCTTGTAATCTTCTCATTTGCTTTCATGATCTTCTTTATCTGGAGATACAGGAATTTATGTTAAGCTGCAAAAGCATATTGTCCATTTTAATCTCAATTGCTACAAACAACGCAAGTAAACAAAATTGTCGACGAACCTCCACATTGATGAAGTAATTAAAGGAGTCAATATGCTGTTTTACTAAACCTTTAATCTGCAAAAGATAATCAAAGATGAATGACATCATAGTATGTGAAGGAACAAGGAATTAGCATCAGTTTGGCTAGATGATGTTCATTAACACGCATAAGACAACAAATGTTTGACTTTTGCAGTACACATAAACAGTTCTTATGTTTGATAAATATTCCATGAGATCCTAAAACCTGATTATAAACATTTAAAACAGATAAAAATGTGTTTGTAATAGTTTTAAACCACTTGTTTTAAAAGTATCAAGTACACATAGAGTTGACAGATTATTTTTTTATTTAACATTTGCTTTTACCTTCAAAAAAGCTGGAAGCAACTTCCACTTTTCCTGCAATACAGAATGGGACAGAGGAATTATTTTGTAAGTTGTAACACCTCAATTTATGTTTATGCTAACAATAATAAATGCCATTTACTGCAGCAGGAGACTGACAGATACCACTGACATAATCGCCCTCATGACACCATCATTTACCCCCAGGACACCATCATTTACCTCCACAGTGTTGACGGGAGCAGCGAGCTGCTGGTGGCTCATCTCCCCAAACTCCTCTTGCAGCATGTTCACGCTTTGTTGTGACAGAAAACAACCGCAGACGGGAATAATCACAATTAAACCATCTTAAATGCCACAGACAGTGTAAAACACCCTGACCGGAAGTTTGTAGTACACGTGAAAGCGTGAGGTGTAACATTAAAATCAGACCGCGGAACACACCGAGCACGTTCTGTGGTTCCTACCAACATATACTTTTCCAACAGGCGTCATACAAATGCGTGTGGGTCTGCTCTGCAAATGTAAAGCTGCATAACTTTAATTTAAGCAGATTTTTTATTATTGTGTTTTATATGTATTTTTAGGACCTCATATTAATAGAATATTTGCACTACATTTGCTCATTAAGCATTAATGTCTTCGTTTACAAACAGAGTTGGAGTAGTGAACAGCATAATGGTTATCACATGAATTTGTAAATTATAATATAATGAAAAAATAAATGGGCAGTAGCAGGACACGTTTCCTTATGTATTTTGTATATTAAATGTTAAATACAAAAGTTATTTGTCTACCACCCAAATAATGAATCACACACAAGTGGATTTAAAATCCCTTTAATGCAAAAGTTTTATTTTCCAACTAGATGTCACAATCTTTATCAAAACATGCAAAGATATTAAAAAAGATAAAAACAATTTATTGAAATGCAATTCTTATGAAAATATCAGATTTGCTCTGAATCTGTAACCTCCGTGTAAAACAAACATTCACGCTACCTCTGTAAACTGTCCTGTTAAAGAGCATAACTTGTTAATTGATTAACATAAATCCCCAATACGTCCACTAACTTAGGAAGGCAATACATTTAAAAAACAATTTTAAAAATGTTAGAAAAAACGTAAAGCTCAAACACTACTGACAGTTTAGTACAGTATGTGTAGTACTGTAGTGGTACAGTAATACAGTATCTACAGGTGTCTGTTGTTGCTGCTCAACAGTTTTGGATAGGCGGTCCCGATAGAACGACCGTGTCTGTGCACGACCATCTCCAGCTGGTACTCGTCCAGATTGACCACAGCTGTGGTGGTCTTCTCTGTGGACGTGAGGAACAGGATGGTGAAGACGGCCATCTCAAACTCAGGGCTCACGCCGATAAAAGCGCTAGCCACAGGTTTGACCAAACCGTGCCAGCTGAACTGCACATTCAAGACATGGTCATCCTCATCAGGCTGCATGGAACAGAAACAAATGATTAATAATAATAATAATTATTGTGGATGTATCCACTGTGGATCTATTTGCTGATGTTTGATTGGGTGTTTAATAAATACCAGGTCAGTGTCTCTGGCCTTGTAGCCCTTGTAATCGAGAAGATCTTCTTTCTCCTGCAGGTACAGCTGGACCCAGTTGTGAAGACCCATGATTTCTCGGCCAAATTTGGTTTCCCCAACAAACACATGCTCAAATCCACTGGAGTCCTCCCTTAAGAGACATGCATTTTAATATAAGAGCAGATCACCACCATTTTATTTACACCCTTTAAATGTTTCTCATAATGGATTAGGACTCTCAGGGGCTGTTTGTGTGTGTGTGTGTGTGTGTGTGTCCTGCTCACCCTCCATTTCTGTCTCTATGGTAGAGACGGAACCACATGTAGTACAACTGACTCTTAAATTGCCTGAGATCTGAACGTGATTTCCCCTTATCAACCAGGTAACGGTGGGCACGCTGAATAAAACATTATAACAGTTAATTACATAAGATAAACAGGCTATAACAATTTTAAAACAGATCATCATAAGCTATAGCAGCTCCTTTATCCATATTTTTTATCCTTGTCACGACATGCAGCCTCCAAGAACAGGGTGTTTCAGGAGACAACCACAATATTTTGCTAGCAACACAAAAAAAGAGCTTAACAACTCTTTCTTCATGCCAAATCTCCATACACAAAGCAAAACGTTACATAATAATTACATATTTAATTGATTGAGAATCACAGATTTACAGTGTGTAGGGTGATGAACTTCTACCTTCATGACCGACGTCTCCAAAATGGCATCCAGGAAAGAGTTGTTTTCCGTCACCTCATCAGCAGTCACCTTCTCTGCCACTCCAGTGGACCTCTCATAGTTATCCAAAAGTTTCATGAAGCCTGTTGAGAAACAAGCAAGATCACTTTACAACCACTTTTGTGTAATAAACACATGTTCATTCACTATTCACTATTATGCTATTTTTTAGCCACGTCCATACAGTATGTTACATAACCAAATTTTTTTCGATTTAATTTCAGATAAAAACATTTCTGGCACATTGTTACATCAAGTAACCGCAAAAATTCCTCATCAAAAGGTGTGAGTGAACAACAGAAAGCGCCACTCGGAATTCCACCAATCAACTTTAAGACTAACTGCCGGTCTCTTTTCCCATAACAGTTACGTTACATAAAAGATCTTGGCATGTGTCTGACAAAGGCATGTTCCAGCACAGCACCACGAGAAAGCTTTTTCTGCAAACAATGCTCTCACAGCAGAACACAAACTGGGAGTTTCTGGATTAACAGATATCTGAATGGATATCTGAGCACAGATCTGGATTAAACATACGTTCATAAGTTGTGATGGACTTCAGTTTAGTTTCATCAACACGGGAGAACAGTGGGGATGAAGCATGATCTACTGCGCTTGTACTTCCCTGGGGAATATAACCAGCTTTTCCCTACAAGAAAATGAAGGAGTTTTACATTAAAAGAAGTTTAAGGTCACATGCTACATTCACGATTGTTGCTTAATGTTTAAGGATGTTAAAAAAATACCTGTAGTGAGATTTTATAGTCAGTTCCTGCCTTCAGTCGATTCACATCCAGCTTCCAAAGCTCATTGAAAATATTTGAAAGCTCCTGGTTGACAGTTTGGCTGAAAATGGACCAAAGTTACTTTTTCAAAGTTTATTTTCTGTGCAAGCAAAGAATTTGAAGGTATATCTGGAAGACAATTTACCTTGCTGCATCACTGAGACTAAACAGTGCCAACAGCACAACGATGCACCTAAAATACAGAACATAGAAAATAACATGTGAATTAATATACGTGTATAATGTTTTTAGTTAGATTTGTATAATTAAACTCATTGACAAACATTATATAATGTTAAACAACTGAGAAGTTCGTGCACATGTGTCTGTAACAAAATATAACTATATGTACGTACATTTAAAGATGCAACAAAAAACAACAACAATGCACTAGTTTTTTTGCACCAGTTACAACGTTTGACTGAATGCAAAATGCGTTTTAGAAACCGAGCAGTTTACTTTAAACTCAGCGATCTTTAAATGACCTTTAAGTCATTTAAATGAGAAAAGTCCTCTACACAAGTTAAAGTATATATGCAAAACATTGAAAAGAAATGTTTACGTACCCCCAGCCCATGATTTGTCGATACGTTGCCCGTGCACAGAGCAACACGAACGATTTATTTGTGCAGCTTTTCTTCTTTTGTTGCAGATGTTACGCTTCGGCACGCCTCAGTGAACTGATGCTCTCATGCCTCAATACACCCAAATACTTACACTGACTTGATCCGATTTCAAAGAAGAGGATAACACGAAAATTGCATTGCATGGCAAGCAATGAAACTTAAGTGGGCGGGATTAGTGGCCCGAAAGTTGTCTCTAATTGGTTGAGAACGACAGCTCTAATAAAAGTCGTAAATTGTGTTTTTTTGTATGTAAAAATTAATTCACTTGCAATTAATGGTTCCCGATCATTATACAAATGTAAACAACGGTACAGGCTGCAGCTAAATCAATAAAACACCCGCAACAACGTCACCACGAGGTACCCGTTGTTTTTCTTTGCGCTGGTGAAGATGAACCAGTTATAATCTTTTGTGATTACCGGATAGTGCCAACGCTATCTGCCGAGCAGTCTGTATTTAGACGCTTTGACAGCGTTACACTGTTAAAACATAAAAATAAATCATTCAGTTTATTGTATAATAAATAAAATTATTTATAAATCGTTGTTATAAACTTACTATTGCGAATTGGGGCAAGATATGGAGACAATTTTGATCACTGATTTGTCTTGTATTTGCTCAATAACTGTTTTTGTTATATACAGACTGCTCGGCAGATAGCGCTGTTTCTCTGCCTATCATGAACAAATAAAACATAAACATGTTTCAAACATGTAATATTTGCATTTGATTGACATCAAAAAGACAGTCTGTAGGTTTTATTTCATTTTATTCACCTTTTAAAAATGAGTAAAAGTACAAACATGTAACTCTGAAATGGTTATGAGTGGCACTATTATTTTAAAAAATATTTTTCATATGTTTAGCCATTTTATGCACAAGCCAGCATTGCATTAAAGATTCATGCTACATAACATTTCAATAAAGAACATTACTGATATGGTTTAGATTATTCACAATGAACTTTCATTAAAATAACGCACAGTATTTTGCTAATAGTTTTTCAAATGATATATAAATAACATGCAAATGCAAACCTTTACAAACTGGATGTAAATTCATTGTAGTATTGAGTGTACTGGCTTGATAAACCAAGAGATAAAAAAACAACACTGCCATCATATACTTGAGTCTACACCTTGATCTTTGACTTGAGAACACCAAATTTATAGCTCTAAAATGTTTGTCTCATTACTGGCAGTGTACAACTTTATTAAAATATATCTCTAATTTTGACAGAAAGTGTCATTGTGCTGTTGCCATCAAAACTACTGGGAAAGCAACCTGTCAAAGATTTAGGCTGGCTGATAAAGAATGTGTATGTATCCAATAATGGCCAGACTACAGTAGGGCTGCTTTTATTTTCATTAGTAATCATATTACATCTGTCCACAAAACACAACTATATCCAATAACAGCATCATAAAACAGGGGCACACTTTTTTTTCACCTTCAGAAGACACAACTGTTGTTTAAAATGTACTGTAAAGAAATAAAAAGGCAAATAAAATGTGACAAATACTTCAAAACAGCTTGTTTGGCCGAGTTAACATGATTGATGTGTTTGGCATTCCCAGAAAGAGAGACAGACAGAGAGAGAGAGAAAGAAAGACAGAGAGAGAGAGAGAGAGAGAGGGGTGTGTGTGGAGGTGTTGGCAGAGAAATTGGCAGTCACTTCCGATTAAAGCAGCAGAAGTAAGGGGTCGTCCTGCTCTCACACATTGGAGTCATCGTCCTTCAGGCTGGCATTGGGATACGACGAGGATATCTCCTTAAAGAACTCGTCCTCCTTCAGCATACTCTGGGAATAAAACACAGGACAAACTATAAAGTCTCATAGACTCCGTACATAGAGCAACAAGGTCGATCAGACCGGCTCATTACCGTTAAGTTGTTGATGCCCTCAGAGAAAGCGCCAATCTGCCTCACCGTTCCTTCAGAATCCTCCATCTGTGCCGAAACAAACATCAAAAGGAACTGATCTGAAAACAGCAAAGTATCTTCAAGATGTATTACAGAAAGCCTCATAGCTCTACCTGGTCAAGTCTGTCTAGGTCATCGTCATAGATCTGGAGGTCCATGCCTCTGTAGCCCTTCTGAAAGCTGCGTCCTTTGGGCATCTCCACATCCATGGGACAGACATACTCCTCGTTGTCCTCCTGCCTCTTTTTCCTCGCAAACCCACTGAATACAAGCTTATGAGGCTAAATTTGACAGAAAACAAACGTGTTTTTAGACACCAAAACGAACACATTACCAGATAACATCCCATAATGCTTCATACATGTAATTCTAGAGCAGACATTTTAAGCGTAGAGATGTTTTGCATCATACCTTCACTTTAGCTGTGGCAGTCAGTAAGGTGTAGTCTGGGTTCTCCAGACACTCCTGTTTAAGTTGCTGAGCCTCAGAACCCACAAGCAGGTTAAAGTGAGTGGCAAGATGCCTCCTCAGTAGGGTTTTATTGGGGGGGATATTTAGCAGCAGAGCCATTGTCTCCACATTAAAACGAGGTTCCAGCACCTGAAGAACAAAACATTATCTGCTTCATAAGACAGTTGAACGTCAGATTATGGGTCTCCAATCCATGTTCCTGGAGGTCCACAGACTGGCAGAGTTTAGCTCCAACCTACTCCATCACACCTGTCTGGATGTTTCTTGCAGTCCCCTTCAGGTGTGATTCATTAGGGCTCTGCAGGTCTGTGGACCTCGTTGGAGACCTTAGCTTTAGATTCTCAGTGTAAAATCAAAAATAACTTATTTCCAAGCAAATTTTGGTTTAAACCAACAACCTTTTGGGACCAAACCAATACATCTCATCTTCTCTTTCATGATTCAGTGTCTTCTTACCATCAGACCCCCGTGGACCCCGCTGCCCCTCAGGTTGGGCGCGTACTCGGCCAGATCTACGGAGCGAAGCCACTCCATCACGCGGTGGTTGGTCCACTGAGAGATCTCAGCAGGACTGATGTTGTTCTGAAATGATGGTGAATGTAGAGATTGGTGGGATAAATCAGTAAAAACAACAACAGCTCAGATTACAGTCTGCTCATCTTCTCACCTCATCTGAAGGCCGGCGGCGCAGACAGTTAGGGTCGTAGCTATTGAGACGTAACACCTGAATGGCTCGCTTAATACTGAGGTGATGCAAAACGCTGCCTACTTTCAGAGATAGCAGGTCATCCTATTTAGCATGGACACGAGAAGGAAAAGAACATTATAATACTGACCTAAATGTGTTCCAACAAGTGTGGCTATGATACAACACTCAGTAAACAGAAATACGTTTTTGCTAGTTTAAATTTTATTTAGTGAAGTAACATTCTGGACAAAATAAAATGTATTTGTGGTATGCTTGTTCATTCGACTTCCGCTCTAAGTGGATCACTGTACACATATTTTTTTCTTTGTTTTTACAATCTGAGGGATCAATGTGTATAATTATCGCAAAACATTTTAACCAATAAATGTAAAGCTTTCATTATTGTCAAAATGAACCAAGACTCACCACTGTCATATAATGAAGCATTCGTCCATCCACACGGGCCTCATCAAACTGAGTCTTGTACTGCGGAAGGCCGATGTCATCAAGCCACCCTAGAAAAGACAGAAAGAAAGATAAAGGAGAGAGAAAGTAACATTAATGATGAATAAAGTAATCAAGAGATAAATTCAAATAAATTAGATCCATGACACTGCAGGCAATAAACATCCATTGCTCACTTGTCACCCAGTGGTAGTCCAGTTTTCCTTTGTTGTCTTCCTCCTCCGAGCCCAAAGCCTGCAGTGCCAGCTGGAGCTTCTTTCTGTGGAGTGGATGTTTAATCCCCAGTTCCTGCACATGGAGGACAGATCATCCTTGTTAATGCAGACAACATCAAATGCTAACAGAGAAATTTAAGATAATCATTTAAAGGCATCCTTATATAGACAGCTAATATGGCTAATTGCATTGCATTCTACTGTATGTACAGGGGGGGTCCTGATTCTACTGTAAGTAACAACTCACTTTTTCCAGGTCCTGCTGGGAGGCCTGTAGAAGCGTCTGGCCGGAGAAGATCCAGTGCCTGGACAGACCCACGTACAACCCCAAGCCCTGTTCCTGCATCCAATCACACACCTGCTCCCGGGACCAGCGGGCAAATGGGGCATCCAGCTCACTAGAAAACATAAACAGATGTCAAGATTTAACCCCAACCGAGATAAAGATAAAAATCAGCTCTTTATAAATAAACAACTGTTGTGATCAAATACTCAGTTATTTTAACTCCATATCACACAGCTCTCTGCCTCAATAACTTTAATCTCGAATGTGGACTGAACCGATCAACAACAAGCAATACAAATAGGGCACATGTGGGCCTGTCACCAATGTGTTTACCAACAGCAGCACTTTCCATTTTAAGAAGAGCCTGTGGCTAGAGCCACATCCTGTGTCTGTATAACTGACCTGTTGGTGTTCTGCAGGTCACGTGACCAGCCCAGCCTGGGCCCGGCTGTGGCTCTGACTCCGCCCCGTTTAAACTCGCTCTCTGATAGGTTATCATCCAGGTTGAATGTGGTTGACTGACTTCTTTTGAGCCTTAAAAAAAGCCACAAAACAAGTACTATTTCATTATAATATAAATTCAATGTTTTTTATTCAAAATAAAAAAATGTGGCACGTAAATAAATATTCAAGGCACTTTTCTACATCATTTTTTCAAATAATTAAAAATATAAGTATTATAAAAAATATAAGTTTGCCAACTATTCAATTTAAAAATGGAACAATTTCTCTTAAACAAAACATCAAAACGTGTAACTTCATGAAATTTGTCTGCAAGTTTCAACACTTTATATGCAAGATATAAAATTAAACGTTCTGAAATGCACAAGAGTGCTGCTCTATTGGTCAAACTCACTTCCCAAAGAGTGCCTTGATTCCTTTTGACTTCTTCTTCCCCTCAGGGGAAATGGAGAGAGTGTGTGTGCTGTCGTTGTCAGCTGACCTCTGCGGCACGCCTGCCAGATCCAGATGCTCTGTGCCGTCCCTCTCCGTCTCAGCTGTGCAAACAAACGCAAGTCACCACAGCAAACTACATTACCCATAACACCACGCAGCCCCAGGACAGGCTGCGGGGTTAACCGACTGAGGATTATGGGAAAGAAAAAAACATGGCAGTGATTCAGCTGGAGACCAGAGCAGTGAAGAACAGGAAGTTCCAAATAAATACAACCCCTAAAAATGACTGTCTATCTAAAGCTACTGGAATTAGCATCATGGATCAAAATCACAGATGACTTCTTGTCTGGACTAAAGAACAACTGGATGAGGTTTATTTTAGGAGTGGAACTGTGGCTGACATGCAGACCATGCGAGTCCACAGAATAAAAGCACCAGCATCTGTGTTACCGAGCGGCGAAATCCATTCTGAACAAACAATCTGACTGCAGTGTGAATATGAGAAGCATATGTAGAGATTAAAGCGGTCAGAATATCTGAGTGCTGAGAGAATGTGGTTACAACGTGCAATAACAGCTTACAGCTCAAAGGCAAAATGTTTTAACATTTTAAGTCTATTATTTTAGGAAAAGACTTTAAACAGCCATAATGGTCATTACTGCTTTTGGTTCTATGGCCTGCTGGGCAGTACAGAAATGACAACAAAAATAACTTTGATTTCTTCACTCCATGTTGAGACAAGTTGCTTACTTTAGGGGGAAAGGATTTAAATCAAACAGAAAAGAGAATGTTTTATATCAAAGTTTGAAGCAAAAATAATGTATCCATGCTGATATGTTTGAGGTCACAAACATTAGCATCTAATACTGGTTTAAAAAACAACAAGAGAGAAGGTCAGTAGATTTGATTATGTATGTATCATTAGATTATGTTTGATAATGCAGCAGGGGTGGGCTGTTTCTTTAAAATTAATAGTTCACCAAAAATGAAAAGTTAGATAAGCTCTTAAAAGGTTCTTCACGGTGATGCCATAAATTTAGTTTCTTAAAGAACCATTCAGTCAAAGGTTCTTAAAAGAACCATTTCTTTCTTACCTTTATATAGTCAGTCTAAAGAATCTTTTTCCACTACAAAGAACCATTTGTGAAACAGAAAGGTGCTACAGATATTAAAGGTTTGTTCAAGAAAGCAATCTTACCCAAATTAGGGGCACTAGCAGTTCTCTTCCCTCCTTTGAGCTTGAAGAATCCCCGTCCAAAAGAAGATCTGGCTTTCCTGCTACCAAAGCTGCCGTCGTCCTCAGCAGTACGAGAAGAACTTGGGGATTTGGGTGGCAGAGTTGTGATCTTGTTGAACTCGTCAAATGCTTTGCTCTGATTAAAACAGCAGGAGAAAAGCTTTCAGAACCTCCATCTCAATGTTATGGTCGTTTAAGAAGTTATGATGTAATACTTCAGTATCAGCAAGGAATACAAATGAAATTAAAGTTACCTCTGCTGGCCCCTGATCCACTGCCAAAGGTCTCTAAAATAAAAATAGTGTTTTTCATTCTCACTTTATATTTAACCCAGCTAACAAGGAACATTCTCAGACCATTGGCTAACATGCTCTAAAGGTTCTGTCAAAGTTATCATAAATGTTCTTGCAGTAATATTAGTAGAGTAAGTTACTTATATTAAAATGTTGTTCTTAAGTTGTTAGCGGAACACTTAAAATGAATACAGAACAATACAGCAAACTTTCCCATGTTTTGAACGTTCCAAGAACTTACAAAATCACATTTTAACTGTTCTGTTACTTAATGAAAAGTAACATTAGGGAAACATTCTTACAACATTAAATGTACCTTTTCACTTACCTTTCCATCTAGATTGTTTAGGCTCCCTGACTTTGTGACCTCTGAAGTTCTAAAACATGAGAAGACATGTTACCATGATGGCATCTAAACAACATCCAACGTGACTTCTGGGTATCAAACCACCATGTTAAGGAATTAGACACACACTTTGATTTTCAACGTGGCATTTCCGGTTACCCTAAAAATGGCATTTCAAAACGTGCCATTTTTGGAACCGTGTGCCAGACGCACATACTCACTCGGGACTGTCATGTAATGGGGTCTCCTGTGATTGATTTGGCTCCTGACACCCCTCATCACTACAAAGGACAAACACACAAGCATTGGGATGCAGAGGTGGTTGCAAAGCATGATGGGTAAGCAGTGGAATAGGGCAAAGTGACATGCACTGATGGGCTAACAAAGATAAGAGTTTAAAACACTATATACAGTACAATGGATGGTAAGAATGCAAGAGGGGGGTGATACAGTCATAATAAACTGGGGAGAAGAGAAGGATGAGTTACTTAAAATGATTCATATAAGCAAAAGACATTATATTGTAAAAATGGTGATGGAAAACATACATCAGGCGTTTGGATGACAAGAAAGGGTGGAAAGACTCAGGATGCTACAATACATTAAACAAGACAGGAAAAGGTTTTGGAAATGCTAACACAGATGATGGGGCGTTTTGCTGGTACATTTTTGCAACGTATGTGGAATGTTGTAGAACGTAAATGTTTTGTATTATAACTGTGGCTCTAAAACTTAGTTCACACTGCCTCAAGAAGTAAAAAAACTTCTTTGGTTATTGGGTTTTGGTGTGTTTGCCCACACAGACAGTTTGACTACAGGACATTGTTTCCAGAACTTTAGAAACCAGCTTTAGAATGATTGAAACACTGTCATTTGTTTAACTATTAAGAATGTCGGCTTGCCCCGAGTTTCACAGGAACTCAGATACAAGTTGAGCCGTGATGTGAGACTGTACCCTGATGACTGAGTTTGTTCCTCAGCTGCAGCACTGTCTGGAGATGATGCACTGAGTAACGGCACCTGTAGTGTACTGACAAACGTAGACACCTGCACAGAGGAGAAAGTATGACATGTAATGTTAAATACTTGGCTAAACTGTCAATCCCTCAAGAGGAAGATTCTGTGGATGTTGCTGGTTCGAAAAGATTCGCACCTCGTCCTGTCCCCTCCCAGAGGCTTCCTCTGCGTAAACCAGCACAGACTTCTCTGTGTCCATGGAAATGGACAGGGCGGTGGACATAGACAGGGAGCTGTCACTGTTGTTCTCGTCACTCTCTCCATCTTTGACCTTATCTGATGAGAAAGACGGGAGAGATCTGATCATTAGCTTGGTCAAATGCCACACAATGGCAAGAAAACAAATTCAGCCCGTCACTTATCAGCAGAACACAGTATGATTTAACTAATTGGGTGAATTTCACAAAAACAAGTTTAGCTCATATTTCATCCTGAAGTAGTAACAGTAAATTAGAGACACTTAACTTGGGGGCATGAGTGCTTCATTGTCATGAAAATGTAGACTTAATTTTAATTTAAATACATTTGATTTGTGAGACTATATTTTGTGTTTAACATGCAAATTTCACCACAATGTACAAACAACTTAGGGAAAAAAACAACAAATCCACCTTTTCTTCCTTGTGCTGACATCACCATCTCCTGCACCTTCTTGTATCGCGTAACTGACTGCCGCAGCTCCTCAATCTTGCGATCCTAAACAAAGCACCAAATGCCCTCAAAACATCAGATGCCAAGTTCCATTATGAGCGTGAAAAGCGTCTGGCAAAGAAATCCGTGACCTTAAACTACCTTCTCCTCATTTGCCGCCATCAACGACTCCATCGCTTTCTTCATCTTCTGAACCTCCATATCTGCAAGTCACAGGTTTAATGAACTAAAGACCATTTCAAGAAACCTAAAGGTCAAAGGCCTGACATTTAGCATCACATAAGCCATAGACGCGGTCGGCTGAACTATAGCAGCGACCTTCTGTGACAAACGAGAGAAATGTACACAATGGAAGTAAGAAGGAGCTCGGTGGGTTTAAAACATGAACGTTCGCAGCCACAGATAAGAGTGGACGTCCAGACTGTAAGGTCATGAGGAGTGTGAACATGGGTAGAACAGTTACGGGACGATGCACTGCCGCTGATAATGGAGGGAGGGGAGAAGAGGTGAGAGAACTAGCTTTGGGGAACAGGAGGTGACAGGCAAAGAACACAGTCAACAGTGTGAAGGTGACATGCCAGTTGGCTACCACGATCTGACGCTTGTCAGGGCTGAAACGTACTGATGAAGGATTATTTTTTTAGTACATGTTCGCAGTTCTTGGTTCTAGACCTAATATCTTACGTTTTAAAATCCATTAATTTTTACTGAAGACTGAAAGATGTTCTGTATTTTGTTTTGTAATGTAGATAAGCAAGCTTGATGAGTACAATGGCCAAACATGCAGGCACAGAAAGCAAAGACTAAGAGGACAAAAATAGTACACAGATCAAAAAAAGGGGTGTAAGGGCAGAGGGTAGACGTGAAGTCCCCTTACGTTTCTCTTTGAGCCTCTTTTTAAACGTTTCCTCTGTATGGAAAACTGTTTAAGACAGAGTAATGATATTGAACGTCTTGTGTTATTAAATGTGTTGGAGCAATAAATCGGTATGGAAAACAAAGCAAAACAAAAAACAAAAAAGCACAAAACGAATAAAAACAAAACGTAAATTGTTTAAGCTTGATCTACCACAGCTTAAGGTTTAAAATAAGCCTTCATTTAGCATCACAAGATCCACCATAATGGAAAGACAAAACTAGGCCCCTGAAGGGCATGTTGGGACAGGCAACGCTGTGATTAAGTGTGAATAACATTGACTGTGCGTGACCCACCTCTTTCAGTGCTGTCTAGGCCAGCAGGCGTTGGGGACCTGGACCCCGTCTCATCCTGTAGTCTTCTCAGCTCTCCATCTCTGCCATCCAGCTGCCTTCTCAACGTGAGCAGCTCCTCCTAAACATAAGTCACAATTTGTTGAGAGAACAGCATTTTATGTATTCTTAGCCTGGACTGCAACCAAACTTAACAGGCTAAATGCCAAAACATTCATGCATTACTTAGGGGAACTTCATACATGCTGAATGAATGTTTTTGTTCGATACATGAATCATCAAAACAATGGCCACCTTCAACAATACATCATTCAAGACTTTAAAAGTCCTAACATAGTGTTTCACAAAGCACAAGAAAAAGGCGATAACGCAGTCATGCAAACCTCACACAGAGCCTTTTGATGTGTGTGGCATACTATGACATACTACAGCAGGAAGTAGCAACAGAAATAGGTTGTCCTGCATTATACAGTAGCCACACACTAAAGCATACTTGTGGTTAATTAAACATGCTGAGATCTTAGACTGGTGCCACGAAGTTACTGCGTGGAGAGAAGGGTAGACTTAATAAGCAGCCTTCAAATCACGATGAGAACTCTGTCTGTTCTCTAAATGGTGCTGAATGGAGGCCTATATTGTGCTACAGAGTTCCTGGTCAAACTTAGACAACCAAAAAGATTCTGAAGTGACAACCAGTGAAACACGATTCTCAGTTAAGAATATACATAACATACTGTATAAACATACATATAAACATACAGTGGACCCCTTTTGGGATATATATATACTGTGTATACATATGCATGTGTATATATATACTGTATGTATGTGTGTGTGTGCATAATTTTAGACAAACATAAACCCTGAAACACAGATAATATATAGTGCCAACAAGCCAACTAAACGTGCAAAAATAACAAATAACAGGGTTTAGGATCACAGCCATAAGCAGGGACCCTGCGATATGCCGACCTTCAGCGCCTGGATTTTTTGTTCCTTCCTCTGTTTTTCATACTGCATCTGGCCCATTTTGAGTTTCAGGCTAGAGAGTTTAGCCATTAGCGACTAGCGGAAGAGAGGTTAGCCAAGGAGGAAATAGAAAACAGACAGTTAAAGATGACAGAAAGGTGACGAGATACGCAAGAATTCAGCAACGGTAAAGAGAAACAGAAGCAGAGGAGAAAACAGAAATGACTGATGTTACGCTAGCATATAACTAGCCATTCAAACTCACCTTAGTGGATTTTAGTTTTTTTTCATACTGTAACCGTTCATTCTCCATCTCAGAAATGCGATATCTCAGTTCATTGATCTCCAAAATCAAACCCTAAAGAAAA
>JAZGTK010011462.1:0-15596 GCA_036877625.1 Ambastaia sidthimunki | reverse complement strand
TGTGTGGGTAACGCACTGGTTAATGATGGGTGTGTGTGTGGGTAACGCACTGGTTAATGATGGGTGTGTGTGTGGGTAACGCACTGGTTAATGATGGGTGTGTAGGCTGTTCTGTCCTCATCGATTACAGACACCATCAGGGTGATGAGTTTAGGCCAGAAATCAAGGTTCTTTATGGATGGACCTTGTTCCTCCCGTGGTAAATCCTGCTTCCTAGCCTATAGAAAGAGAAACAGAGAAAGACAGATTGGTTTAAGATAAATTGCACCATTTTCCTTCCTTTCACAAGCAGTGTGTGGTTGAGTTTAAATTATTTAGTCAGGTTAACTGATAACAGAAAGGAGAATTTAAAACACACTGCACTTTGCTTAAGTGTTTTTGTGATAGAAGATATTTCTCTTAAGGTAGTACAAAAAAAACACACACACACACACACACACACACACAGGACTCTAATCTCAGAGTAAAATTATTTACACTTAACACATTCCTCAGCAGAATTACTTAGATCTAGTTCTCTTCTCTAAGTCCATTGAAGACTTTATTTGTTATGCCTGTGGAGCTCAGACCTGATCCTGAAGATCAGTCTTCCTGCAGAGAGAAGATCTAACCCTAATACAACAAACCTGAAGCAGCTCAGAACCAGCTGTGTGTATAGAACAGTAGCGCTTCAAACAGGCCAAAAACCCACGACTCTCATAGAAGATCATTATAACACTGAACAATCACTGAGTCTTCATATACCTGCATTAGAGTCAGCTGTGAGTGGAATACAGATAACATCTCCTGACACACAAACATGACTTTTCACAGGATGGAATATTTGTTTACCACAGATGTGGGTGACAGAAGCAGCGCTCTCATCCCCTGACCCTCCCACAATGCCTTTCAGCCTGAGATCAGGCCGAGTGTGTTTGATGGACAATTTGGCATCATGCCAGTCTATTTCTGGCATCTCTCCGGGCTGTAATCCACAGCAGGACAATTCCCACTGAAACTCGAGAGCTTTGGAATTCTCCTGCTCTGGAGTTGCTTATGGTGCTGAAGCAGCATTCGCAGTGCTGAAAAGTGCCGTGCTGTCTTGAACGGTATAACAAATAAATACACACACATGATTTCTGCTTTCCACTAATGAACTCGTCTGTGCTGCCTTTCACTGGAATTGATGCTGAAGTGTGTGTTGTTTGTGGGCGTCACACATACAGTTTGGATTATGGAGAATGTGTCTCATTCAGGCTGTTGAGTAATATGTGTTGAATTAGATTAGAGCTCAGAACACGAGCTGCATTTCAGAACAGAGCAACAATCAGAAGATCACCATACATACAGCATCAACACTGCAAATCCTAAATCTAGACAAGAAATAAACATCTGTTTATGTACAGAGGCTACAAACGGTATTTAGAGACCTAAAATGTATGAACACCATTGCTGATAGTTACACTGACTGCAGTCACAAATATAAAACATACAGTCTTAAGCACCAGCATCTGGCTGTCATCAGACGGTGAGGTCATCATTATGAGACAATTCCTTCCCACACACACAGTGTACGCAAACATTCACATACCCAAATATGTTTCTACACAAACTCTCTACACACAGGAAACTTTTTCTCTCATACACCAACACACTCAAAAAAACACAAACAACAAATGCAGCTGAGTCACTCCTTTCAAATGTGTATTGTGGGATAGATTCTCCTCAGGGCTGTGTGTGTGTGTGTGTGTGTGTTTACATTTCTGAAGATATGCACTTTTACATACACAAATACACAATATCTGTTGGACTGCCTAAGAAGTTAATACACACAAACTAAAGTGATGTTATCTGTGAAGATAACAAAAGAGAATACAGCTATACACACACTAGACTGATGCCCAGTTATCTGCTGCACAATGTCTGATCTTCTGTGGGCTGAAAATAATTTGAGTGACAGCTTCATCTCCTCTATTAGCACATAATGGACAGTTCCAGTACCTCCTTTCCCTCACTGAGGAATGGAACATTCCACGTCAGGTTTTTCCAGTCTGGATATGGTCTCTGCTCTCAGTGAAATCAGTGTTTGGTGATTCTCTGCTGAAATGCCCCTGTAGCAAGTTTGGAGTAATTTTATTCTCTTTACACAGATCTCACCTCACAGTAATAAAAGAGAAATTTCATTGCTTAGAGTTGCTCTTTAATAGCTCAGGAGAATTTCAATATGAATTTCATTTTGATGTGAGATGGTTTTCAACCCATTTCATGTCCGTAATAAGATATATTTGTGAGTGTAACAGGATATTAAATGTAGTAAACAATATAAGGCAGGTTTGTCCATAAGGATTTTAAAAAATCCTTCAGAGAAATATGACAGACACACACATATACATTTCTGACTTACAATAACAGTTTAGAGTTATAAAATTAACATGGATATTACAGCTCAGATGAGACGTTACTGAGTATATATTGAGATCTTTGTCTCAAACTGTGATCAGATATGACAGGAGAGTTTTCCTTTGGGAAACTCTAGAGGAAACATTTCAGTTCTTTTCTGTTGATTGTATTTCGCTTTTCAGAACATCAATCTGCTTATATTTCTGCCCTGCATCTCTCTCTCTCTCTCTCTCTCTCTCTCTCTCTCTCTAACAGGATTTGGTTGTTTCTGATCACCCTTCACTTAAGAGCTTCTTGACATGATTATATAACCCCCCCACACACACCTCTTGTTATATTTCATATAACAGACATCAACAGAAGATTCAACACATCCACTCTGATACCACAAATAATCCCTGTTTTCCCTCCGCAGGGCTTTTGCCTCATTTACAGAAAAGAATGAGATGCTTCTGATCCACAAGCCACTAAAAATAAACCTTTCCTCCACTGACACTCAACTTTCTCTGATCAGCAACTGTACGGGACTCTGAGCTGTTACTGAGACATGATGGAGATTTCTCTCTGTCTACTGATGAGCTTCATGTGGACGAGATTCTGAACTGATGCTAACAACCCTTAATGAAAACATAAACAGAAAGTAACTCATATTTCCACAAGACTGTATCATTTATAATTCATTCATAAACTGAGACTCACAAGTGCTGCCATGAACAATTCTGTGTGAATCTGTGCCATAGCGTCACATCATGTTTGGTGTGCGAATGAAATGATCTCACACACACACACACACACACAGTGATGTGTAATTGTCTCACCTGGTCCAGCAGCTGGTTGTAGAGCTCATGGCAGTTGTCAAAGATGTACTTGTAGGTTGAATCCAGACATGCTTTCACACAGTCTTTAACTACCAGACTGGCTCTGGGGGGATTCTGCAGCTCCTGCACCTACAACACAAAACCAGCTTTACTCAAATCTAACACACACACATAAAAGCTTTTTCTGATTTCTCAGGTCTAAAGGCTGTTAATGTGTAACTATGATGCTGAAGGTTTTAAACATGTTGTTATGGGGTTGCTGTGGGTTATCGGGACATCACATGCCTGCAACTCAAGATCTTCAGGTTTGCAAATACAGATCTCAGGTCAGTGCATGAGATTAAACGCCACAAGATATGAGGATCATTCATGTCTGTAGAACAAAGGAAGTTATGCTCTAAAGTTTAATACTTGGGGAAAGGACGTTTTTGACTAAGACAGAGCGAATGTTACAGTGATGACTGAGTAAAACCCAATAATTACACGTGCCTACAGAGACATCATGAACAGTGTTTGTTTTGCTCTGAGGGAATGTTCTAGGTCTACAGTATATGTAAAGTAAAGTAAGAATATATGTTTGTATGTGTTTTGTCTTATGTAACCGACTAATGTGCTCCAGTTCTCTGAGCGTGGTGTGTTGCCGTTTCTGAATGCTTAACGGGAGGCATAAAATTGGCCTGACATGGGTGCTCTTTCATTACCCATAATGCTTTGTGACAGTTGGAGTTTTTATTCTCTGGCTGGCAGTGCTTTCTCTGTGGGCAGGGCTTCCCCTCTTTGGCTGCACGTCACTGATTTGTCTGCTCAGCTGTCACTCATTAAAGCAACAAAGCTATTTTGATAGGATGTGAGATGCCTAATGAGCTGACAGAGCTGTGTGTGTGTGTCCATGCGCGTGACATCATTCCCTCATGCGTCTCTACTCTGCACAACTCGCTCGCAAACACACTAAAATTCCTGCAGTTCAAGGGTGATCAGATCTGTATCAAACACAAATGACATCAGAGAAGATGAGAATCTTAAAATTCAGCTTAAAATTCATGTGCCAAATACCTAGATGAATCTGTTCAACTACTAACAGCTACAGCATTCAAAACCAGCTCAACTCAGTCATGTGAACACAATCTGAAAACACTGACAGGCAAATGTGTGGATGTCACTAAATGAACTTTAATAGACAAGACAGGGGAAAGAAATCAATCACTGTTTATTCTCTGTATTGGACCTGAAGATTTTATACAACTTGTATTGACCTGCAGTGCAACAGTCTGTCATTAATTCAGATGCACGACAGAGAATTCTGCTCTGTTTACTGACAGTGATCACATGACATGTGATGTCATCTACTGTCGTGCATCCGTCTCTCTGCTCAAAACATGCCGGTTCTTGTTATTGTGCTCAAATGAATGTATTGTGAGTCTGTATTTTTATGAGAAATAATTGAAACCCCGACGTGTTATTGAAAAATGTGTCATTACAAGTGGTGAATCCACATTTCTGACAGGAAAATGACCAGCTCATTTTTGGGATCAGTTGTATTTCTCCGGAATATTCTCAGACAAATTTCAGATCAGGAAATTAGCTGCTGCTTAAAATCTTCTGTTATTTAATGCAGGAACTCTTGCAGTGTCTGGAAAGCTCACATTTTATAACAACTGTGTCAGTGTTTTGACTGGCTGCAGAAACCCCTGATGTTTCAGTCAGATTGTTCTCTTTCTTTCAGTGCTCTTTAACTGTGTGTGTTTAAGTCCATTTGATTCATGATGGAGTCTGTGTGTGAGTTTGAGTGAGTGTGTGTTTAAATAAACCGATGTGTGTTTGCTGTACCTTCATCCTGAAGAACGTGATGCTTGTTAGCAGGTCAACGGTTGATTTTAGGTCCTGAAGTCTCTCTGGGTTTCCGGCAGGGAAGTTATCCTGCACACACACAGTAAATATGAGACGTTTCTGCATTCCTCCAACAATTCTTTACGTTACTGTCTTTTTTTTATTATCTTTTTTGTTACTGAGAAAATTTACAGGCATCTGTTTCCCAAGCAGCAACTAAAAGGCTGAACATTATGGAGCCATTGATGTTCTGTCTGAAATGCTGCAACCAAACACTGAGACAAACATCTCCAGATGAACATCTCCAGATCAACATCTCCCTGGTCTCTTCACCTGTTTCTATCTCACGTGCTCTTTGACTCTGTTTGTTGAGGCTTTGGCAGAGATGCAGATGGATGAACAGATTCCAGCATTGAGCTGCAGAATCCATCCTTATGAGCATCAATGACAAAATACATCATGATTTAGCACCACAGACAGAAAAGATGTGTTCGCGGGTTGTAAAGCTATCAGGCTGCTCACTGTAGCGTGAGGAAATACAGTAAATTCTGCTGCAAGTGTAAGAAAGCAGGTCATGCGTGTACAGACAAGCACACGTGTGAGCGGCTGCAGGCCTCAGAATGAGAAAGCCTCTGAACTTTGCATTAGGATGAAGATTGTTAAACTGTTCTGATGGGTTTGAAATGTGCTGGACAGTTACATAAGAACGAGGAAAGAAAGACTGAGGGTGTAATCAGAGAGTGTTCTGCTACAGCTCTAAACAGATCAATTTGACTCATGTGAGCAGAGAACTAAACTTAAAGCAAAGAACAATTGTGAATATTTGCTAGATGCCTCTCCTGTGTATGTGTGTGTGTGTGTGTGTGTTGAAAGAAAATATTGTGTTTGCAGTCCTGGCTGAGTAAACAGGTGAAACAAAGTGGATCAAACTGAGTGGATCACCACAACACCAGAACACTCTTGTAGCCAATCAGCAATAGGGGGCGTGTCCAGCAGTTGTCAGTCTTTGCCTGTGTTGTGTAGTGTGTTCATTATTTTGAGGGCGGAGCAATGAAGGGAGGAATTTCAAATATTAACAATATTTCTCAGAAATGAGTGTAACGAGTGTGACAGAGAGCAGCACAAATTAAACTTCAATTACACTTAAGGTTCAGTTGGGACAGACTGCTTTTCACTGACATTCTCAGAGCAAAAGAGTTTAAATGATGTGAAATGTGGTATGTGTGTGAACATGTGGTGCAGGCTGCAGGCAGGTGGTAACAGAGCGCTCAGGTGAGACTTCATTAAACTGTGTGTGTCAGCAGTGTTGACTGTCTAAGAGCTCAGCACAGCATGTCAACCACAGCCAGTCTTTCAGAACTGGACCACATTACTTCAGTGCTAATAGAAGAAACAGCCTGACGTTGTATGTGACAGAACTACTGTGTGCTGTAGATAACCCATCATAACATTCATCTAATAAAGAAGAGGCACTAAAACTCAAAAACTCAAAAGTACAAAAGCTGCCTTGGCCAAATTCATCCAGTCTGCAAGGAAGCCAAATTCACTTTGCCTTCAGAATTTCATTACAGTCAAATCCACAGAGTCCTGCAGATCCAGAGTGTGTTTCACTGTCAGCGCAAAGTTCACAAACAGCAGCAGGTAACAAGAGCTCAGAACTCCCTGGACACCTGTGTGTCTGTGTGTGTGTGTGATGTGTGTGTGTCTGTGTGTGTCTGTGTGTGTGTCTGTGTGTGTGTGTGTCTGTGTGTGTGTCTGTGTGTGTGTCTGTGTGTGTGTGTCTGTGTGTGTGTGTGTCTGTGTGTGTCTGTGTGTGTGTGTGTGTCTGTGTGTGTCTGTGTGTGTGTCTGTGTGTGTGTGTGTGTCTGTGTGTGTGTGTCTGTGTGTGTCTGTGTGTCTGTGTGTGTGTGTGTGTGTGTGTCTGTGTGTGTCTGTGTGTGATGTGTGTGATGTGTGTGTGAAAAACAGCCCCACAGAAGACAGTTTTAACACTGTCTGGTGCAGAGATATTTCCCTCATGTATATTTAAAGAGACATCGCTATTCCTATCAAAGCAAGAAGAGCAACACTATTCCAACACAATCTTTTAAAACTGTTGCCATGTCTGTGCAGGAAATAAAGTGCCGGTTGGGCTGGTGTTTTAACAAATGGCTAATAAAATGTTTTAATGTCATTGTAAGGTGTTCCTGTAGCTCATCTGGTAGAGCATTGCACCAGCAGCGCAAAGGTTGTGGGTTCGATCCCAGGGAACACAAGTACTGATAAAAAAATGTATACCTTGAATTCACTGTAAGTCGCTTTGGATAAAAGTGTCTGCCAAATGAATAAATGTAAGTAAAGGTGGGGATCATTAAAAGTGATGGAGAGCTTTAATTATCTGCATGCTAAAGAACTAAAGAGGAGAGATTCTCTCTGATCTCAGTTACTGAAACAGAAAACATGACGTCTGAGAGAAGGAAGTGTCTGACATCTGCTGTTTCAAACTCTTGCTCTTACTCACCCGATATTTGGAGAGATCAATCCTCAGAGAGTTATGAAGCTGATCCAGGAGTTTAACAAACTTTTCCCTCTGCACAGCACCAAACAAAAACCAGCACAGCATTAGCAACCACAACACAAGTACAGCAACCTGTCCATCTGCGTGTCTGTTTGTTCATGACTTCATACATTACATTCATGCAATAATCCACCATCCCACAGAAAATGAACTAACCCCGAAGTTGGATGCAGCAAATCGGTCAGAGGCGGAGATGTTGGTGGTTGCCGTGGTCGTGTGAGCGAAGTAAGCGTTGATGTTGGCGAGCAGGTTACTCATCACCGCGGGAACACCGGGACACATGTACTTAGAGGACAGACAGGAGAAATGACTGAACGAGAGAAAAAGAGAGAAAAACAGATGTTAAACTGAGTCATAAAACCCGTTCGGCACTCATAACACTCACAATAATATATTTCATATTGGATTACATTACATTTATTTCCCATGAGCTCCAGACTCAAACAGGTACATTACTGTCCCTCAGAACTGACAATGAATTGAGTGAATTTTAACCCTTATCACATGAAACATAGACACAGACATTTAACATGTAAATCATTATGTGAGATTTAAGGTTATAAAATAAGCTGCAAAATGCATTTCAAAGTTGGAATGAACAGAGAGGAAAACACAAATTCTGCTCTTGTGCTGAACAGGAAATTACACTGAAACATCAGCCGCTGTTAAAGATTCATTAAAAGAAAGATATAAGACAGAAAGAGAGAAGAGAGTGAATCCCTAAAAATAGAACCAGTCCTGCAGGGCTGAAACACAAGACTGCACACACCAAACACACACTCACACACTCTCACTCACAAACACACTCTGTCACACACTCACACACACAAACTCACACACTCTCTAACACACACACACACCAATAGTACATGTGGACTGTTACACAAATACAACTCAGCGTTATTTCTCTTGTTGAATGTTACACATCCATGTCTTTATTTATAACATTTATATATAGATGTCTATACACATATTTATAGCACATGTGGTATATAATCACATATCAAGTAAATAATTAATGTAAGCTGCAAATACGCTGAAAACAATCAAAAGAAACAAATTACTGCCAAACAGCAAAGCAGAGAATAATAAGAGAGAGTTGTAGCTTAATGAAACAATCATTATGATACATTTACTTTTATCCGAAGCCACTTACCGTGAATTCAAGATAAACATTTTATCAGTACTTGTGTTCCCTGGGATCGAACCCACAACCTTTGCGCTGCTAACGCAACGCTGTACCAGTTGAGCTACAGGAACACTGCTTAACATAAATCTGTTTGTGCATATGTTTATATATACACATGCATATACACAGGTGATACATAGCATGCACACAATACAATAGGATACGTTTCAACTGCCTTAAGTCACACCCACAGAATGAAACCACACCCACTGACCACACCCACTGTTTTAAGCCATACCTCCTGGCTGACTGCATGACCACACCCACTTACTAAAACAACACATCTACTGACTAAAACTACACTCACTAAAACAAGTTATATGTGTGTTATCAGCACAAGGGCATCAGGTTGGGACATGATGTAACTGTACGTTAAGTCAATGACAGTTAGACAAATTTGCAGCCCAAAGAACATTGTTTATTAACAAAAATAAGAATTTCATATGATTTTCATATAATTAGTGTCCAGTATAACAGTCCTGAAGTGACAGCAGTTTAACTGGGCAGATGAAGTGTTTAGGAGATGAAGATTTAAATCTGCCTGACCCGTGTGGTGGATCACTCATCACGACACACAGGAGAATATGCAGCTTTATTATGCCTCCAGTAACAGGCCAAACGTTTCCCCTCTGTTTTCCTCTCCCTGTTTCAAAACATGATTGAAAGACGCTCACCGCACAATCAGAATAACTGATATGTGATGGAAGGTGTTGACATCCTGTTGCCCGGTAACCAGTTGCCGTTCTTCCGCCCTGTAACTATTGCTTTTTCCTCATTTTTAAAATGCTTCTCTTGCTGCTCCAGTGAGCTGCTGTGTAAATCAGGAAAATAAAACCTGACTCAGAGTATTGACTCGTCTTTTACTCTGCTGTCCTCCTTAACCTCCTGCAATCTGCCTCTTAAATTGCAATACTGTCTGAGATCTCAGTGATATTTATGAGTTGCGTCTTCATTAGAGTCGGGGATTTAGAATCGCTGGTGCAGTATGACAGTATTTCCTCTGTTCTGGATAGAAACACCACAGCCGGGAGAGACTGTTTACTGTTAACAAAACAATGCCGTAGATTTTACACAACTACGAATTTGCAAACAGACCTAAAACAGTGATTTATACTGTTACCATCATATTAAATTAACCCATGCCACCCACCCCTACAGAAACAAATCTCGGAAGAACTGGAATCTTTTCTTAGGAATGCTTTATGAACATTGTGTAGTTTTGCTCATGTGGACAGAACACTGCAACACGATATTCTTACAGTACATGTGCCTCCACAAACCTCATCTGCATGTTTTGTAAATCTGAACCAGACCAGCCTGAAGTCATCATCTCCCCTTCAGCAAAAACAACCAAAAACAACCAAAACAAAAACTGCCTTCCAATAACATCAGAGGTGGATCACGTGATCAGAGGTTTCTCTGCAGCTCCTCTGTGTCAGGAGAAAACATGCAGTGACATTCTGGGTAGAAGAATCTCTATACATCTTTCATTAGATTCATCAGAAGTTTAATATATGTGCATGCCTGCATTGACTTCAGTGTGGTCATCACACGCACACACTGTATGTGTTTGAACAACCTGTGCAGAAGTAACATATAGACACATTGTTAAAGCAATGGTTTCAGTCAGTTCTTCAGATTCCGCAGGTGAATTGTCTGTTATCAGAAACACACATTTGTGCTAGATGAGACTGAAGAGAGCGACTGAAGAGCAGAACCTGAGGTCAGGACAACAGTTACGTGTGTTTACGGTGTCAGATGAGAGTGTTTGTTTGGAGTATAAGAGTATTACGGTGTGAAGTGATGCAGTCAGCACACAGACTAACAGACTAACTCTGCTGTCCATCTGCTGTCTGTCTACTGGCAACAGAACATGAATTTCAGTTCAGCTGAGCAGCATTCTCACGCAGGGGATTGTGGGATTGACACCATTTCTGAACTTTATGCAAATTAAATGAGTATGTAAAAAAACATACTCATTTACATACAAATTTTTGGTTATTAATTTAGAAAAACAACTTTGTGAAAGTGTGTATTCTAACACGTTTTACTCACAAATCTATGAAATATTACAAAAAATAAACTGGCATATTTAATTATTGACGTATTTGTTGATGTATTGAGGGGGACAGATACACTGCGACAGATAATCCAGTGATTAATCCTAATCCAGTGATTTTAATGAGACCGCTGTGTCATTATTAAAGGATAAAACAGAGGAAAAACAAGACTGACACTGTCTGCTGACCCAAGACAATTTCATATCTTCACTTTAAACCTTCACTTTTAAATCTATCTGAAATCCAAACCTCTCTGTCTCCTTTTACACCCTCAGATACATCCTGTTTATTCCTATCAACAGCCCAGACTGCAAGAGCTTTAAACCTGCTGAAATTTAAAACAATATATATACAATGTCCTATTTAAGTCAAAGTTTTATTTTCCAGGCCTCAGGGTTCAGCATTGATAAGTGATTTTCTGTTCCCTATACCAGAGAGAGAGAGAGACATGAAGTCTAAATGCCATTACAAGTGTAAGAGCTCTCAGAACAGAGTGACTACACATCAGACTACAAATAATTACCTTCCTCCAAACGACCAACAAAGAAAAAGAGAAAGAGTGAGTGAGGAAGTGAGTGAGGGAGTGAGTGAGTGAGGGAATGAGTGAAGAAAAGAGAGAGAGAGGAGAGAAAGGAGAAAGGGATAAATAGTGAGTGAGTGAGTGAGTGAATAAGGGAAGGAGGGAGGGAGGGAGGGAAGGAAAGAGAGACAGAGATGGAGGAGAGAGAGTTTGTCATTGGAGGCCTCTGATAAAAGAATGTGATTTATAAAGACATCATAAGTCATCAGCGGGGGCTCGTGGAGACCCAACACAAAACAACTCTTTCAAAAATTCATGCTGAGGAACAATAAGTAGTGTGTGTGTGTGTAATTCAATCCCAATTCAGCAGAAGAAACAATATCAGCTATGACTAACACAAAGCAGATGATTGTGTTGTACAATCAGATAGACGTGTGTGTGTGTGTGTGTGTGTGTGTGTGTGGTATTGTAGCTGCAGGTTATTTTTATCAGTCTGATCTGAACAGTCTCAGTTGTATTTCAGGGCAGATGTTCACTGTTACTGAGGTCTGCTGTTCAGCTGCTCATTTCACATGTGAAGGGGGTGTGGCAACAGTCAACACAGTCAAATTCTACAGGCCAGAAAGAGGCTGTAAAATCACCATGAGCTCAACACACTTTACCAGACAAATTACACATCAAAGCTGGTGTTAACTGCAGGTGAGAAGGAGTTCTTTACTCACGTCATGGCCTGATAAATGGACTCCACACCATAACGCATGGCAAACTCATCCACAATCTCCTGAGAGACGTCATCAAAGTAAACCTTCCAGGCATCATCACCTTTGACCTCCGGGATCTTCACCCCTCCTCCGTTCTTCACCTCTGTTAGGTAGTGGAAGAGATTCTGCACAGCATTCATAACAAACAATAAAAAACACGTTTGACTGAGAGGAGGAACATGAACCTACTGTTGCTCACTGCGGCTTCAAAGTTCATGTGCAAAGAGTCTCTGGAAAGCTGGTTTAAAACTATATATGTTATTTAAAGGCTTACACAAATACAAACCACTTAAATTCTTGAGCACTGTTTATTCTGGGACAACAGAGAGTCACACACACCTCGTGTAAACATGTGTACTGGCCGTGTGGTGGAGCCACTTTCTCCTCTCCCTTCATCTCCACACTGATCTTCAGCCTGATCGCCCCAGAAACCATTGACTTATCTGTGCGCTTCTCTGCAGCAGAAACAAGAGCAGGAGTGTGTGTGTGTTTGAGAGGGAAAGTGTGTGTGTGAGAGAGACAGAAAGTGAATGTGTGTGTGTTTGTGAGAAAAAGAATGTGTAAGTGTGAGGAAAAAAGAAAAGAAAGTGTGTGAATGTTGAATAGATGATAGAAAGACAAACAGAAATGGAAGTAAAGGGGCAGGAGATTTGGACAGTGTTTGAGGTTCAGGGCGTCTTTCTGTCTGACCCTGTCAGTAACATGTGTAATACAGCTGATCTCAGAACAGTGACCTGGAGACAGACAAAGACCAAACCTCATCAGCTCATTGCCTTGTTCCATTACAAATCTGACCTGAGGTCAGACTGCAAGAATAAGATGGCCAATGTCAGAATGTCTTTGATTTTACACCTGTGCAGTGAACAGAAGCTGTTTCACAGCTAAACTCTGACATTATAAAGCTGCTTCCACAAGGCTTTTCATTTTTAAATGGGACAATTAGAATAAAGAAAAAAATTACTTTATAAAACATTTTTTTAAAACAGCAGATGGTAACATTGGCTGTTTTACCTAAAACAGCAGCTTAAAACTAATTGGCTATTGATTATTATTAACCAATTAATCTGTGAGAAGCAGGTGACATCCTGTCATTATACTTTCTCTCTCAAGAAGTGATGAATCAGGAGTATTAGGAGAGTAAACAGGGTGAGTTTGAATTTCATCAACACCAGCTGCTGAATGTCCATTAGATTTAAACACTAAACGCTCTTTGTGGCTGATCTCCACACATGTGGGTTTACAGCCGTTACACTGAATGTTGTAATTGATGTCTGGTGTGGGCTGAAGTGTCTCTGTGATGTGGACAGATGGAGAGAGAATGGTCGGGTCTGGCTCTGAAAACACACACTTCTGCAGACAGCTAAACAATCTGACAATCCAACACAAAAGCAACACAATCACTCATGTTTCTCAGCAGGACTATATGAGCATCTGCACATGTACAAGACTGTGGAAGTTCTATCAGCTTTCTGTGACAAGCATCAGAGAGACAGATCACATATGTGTCAAGGAGGAGACTTTAAAAGCTCCTGCGTATATTATTGTGTGTTGCTTTGCAACATCAGACTCTTCAGGAACCATCGGCATGATGTTCCACAGAAGAAAGAAAATTAGGTTTCATTTTTGGTTGGGCTAAAGATGGTGACATGCAGGAGACCTGAACATACCAAGATTATACCAAACGTCCATTTCTCCACTCAGCATTCGCACCTCGATGATGGTTTGACCCAGAAAATCATCAGACTCCTTCTTAAAGTGCTGCTTCACTCTGGACTTTATATCATCATCTTCATCCCACACGCGGACTTTAATTCTGTCTGTGGCGTTATGACACTCACTGTGGAGAGAGCAGAGCAGCGAGTAACACACACACACACTGATGAGATCATTACTGACACTCAGCAGTCTACAGCTTCTGTCTAATCTTACACCAATTACACTTCATAATCTCATACAGTAACCCTGAACCTCAACATATCATCTAAACACCTGCAATGATGTTTCTAATGGAGAATTAGAAATTAAAATATAAACTCTACAGATTTTAGCTTGATTTACCTCTGAATGTAAGTTGCATTTGCTCTGCTGTATATATAATATATATATTTTTTTATATTGTTGTCTTAGGGAAACAAGTAAGATACTACAAATCTATTTTGTTTATTCCAAAACACTGCTTATGAATCAAGTTTACCTCTGAGGACGTCCCCAAGGAGAGGTTTTGTTCGATTTAGCTAACTTCAGGGGACAATTTTGTTCCTAAAGTCCAGCTCAACAAACACACACACAAACTCACACAGCTTTTAAAGGTCATATGCTCCACTGAATATCCAAACAGGGCACTCAGCCTCCTGTGGTCAAGCAACACACACACACACACACAGACAGACGCCTGTAGACAGTCTCTTCACACAGATGCAGTTGACACACAACAGCCTCATGGCGCTTTACAAACAGCACAGCCTGAATCCAAACCCTATCAAATCACTGATTTTGGCATTATACTGAGTGACATTTTCTGAAGGTAATAAATACAACACAGCTTACAGTTATCGCTCACAGTTTGTGAAAATGATCCTTGTGAGATCAAACAAACCCTGAGCAACCGAACCGTTGCCTTGGAAATGTGACTTACACATTTGTTTTTGTTTCAAGATAATACAGAAATGGTGCTAGCATGCTAATACAGCTGCTACTGAGATGTGCTGTAGCCTGTGAGCTGAACACAACAGCTCATGAAATAAACATCTGTTTTTATCTGTGGGCATTTACAGCATACACTATACTGTACACTAAAACATTATGACTTCCAGATGTGAACAGAGAAACTGGTGCCATGTTAACTACAGACATTTATAGTGACAATCACAAGCACTCATAAATATCTTATGTATACTTATAATACTGTGAGGAATGTTTGATGGACATAATGTGCTATTATGACACAGAAAGACAGACTGTAATTGTTTAATCTGGCAGAAAAGAAAGAGATTTTATGTAGCAAACAAAGAACTCTCTAGAAACATTTGAGAACACTTTAAACAGTTGAAAATTCCTTCCATAAGACGCATCTCCCTCCATTTCTGTGCAAGTCCTTCTGATGTACAAACCCTGAAGCTCTCATCAGCTTTGAGATATTTGTCAAGCTCTTCCTCCTTCAGCTGAGGGACGATACACACACTAAATACAACACAGCAATTTCCCTCTCTCTCTCTCTCTCTCTCTGTCTCTCTCTCTCTCTCTCTCTCACTGTGCTTTTATTAAGAGCTGTCAGTACTTGAGTCTATATGGCTGAATGTTGTTTCAAACGCTGTCCGTGGTTCTGAAACACAGTGTTGTGTTTTCATGACAATGGTGCTGTCCATGGTACTGAAACAGGAACCAGTGCAGTTAAAACTCACTGTCCCTGAAAGAGTAAACTGAGGTAAAACCCTAAACTCTCCAAACACCACATGCAACGGCCAGTAAGAAACAGTATTTTAATA